>JADAQX010000065.1:0-118334 GCA_015476325.1 Cardiosporidium cionae
GAAAGAGAGAGAGAGAGAGAGAGAGAGAGAGAGAGAGAGAGAGAGAGAGAGAGAGAGAGAGTTGAGAGAGAGAAAGAGAAATGTAAAGAAAGAGGCATAGGCATAAAAAGACTCCACTCATGAGTGTCTACAGTCTTGTGTGTTGGAAATTGAAATTCCTTACGACTGTTCACACTCTCCTCTCTCTATAGTATCAAATTTTTTATAAACTTCACCATGTTCAGTGGAAATAAGAGGAATCTCTTTTAAATAGGGAGCTGCCAACACATCTTGACCCAGAGATCTTCTTAAGAATCCATATAACTCAGCAAAATGGTGTGCATCCGTTATTCTATGCATCCAATGTGTGTTTCCAATATCCAAAGGAGAAGAAGAAAAAGAAGAAGAATGAAAACAGGAGAGAGAATCATCCTTTAATAAACTTTCTAAAGGCATTTCCATCACACCAATGGCTTTGAGTGCCTCACGATAAGGAAGAAGATTTGTATGGACTATAGGCATATGTGTACAAATGGAATAGAGGAAAAGAGGTGCATCTTCAGGTAATAAAAACGTATGAGGTGTATACAATCCTGTAGATGTAGAGGAAATGGAAGAAAGATGTGAAGAGATATCCTCTGAGAGTCGTTGTAAAGGTGATAAGAATACATGTTGAGATGTATAAAGGATAGATTCAAAGGCTAATCTTCTACAAAGACACCATCGAAAACGTATGAAACCTTCTTCAATAGAAGGATAGATTTCTTTCTGTGATGAGAGAGTTTCATAGGTGGGAGGAGGCGAGCCTCTAGGTAGCCATTGATACACACGTGGAAGTATTTCAGGAACACTATAAAACAGAAAGTGGATTTAAGTGAAGAAAGATATTTAAAAAACCATAGAGGAAACATGAACAGAATTTTCCTTGTGAGAGAGGTCTCATAAATTTTTTTTTTTTTTTTAAAAGAGAGGGAAAAAAGTAAGGCACAGAGAGGGATAGGTGTAGATATAATTTATTTAGAAAGAAAATCAAAATCCAAAAGAAGGAATTAAGAGAAATATACCATTGCATAATATTATCAGAAGAGTGGAAGAAAGAAAGAAAGAAAGAAAGAGAGAGGAATGTGTGTTGAAAACAAGAATGACCATCGAGTTAAAAATGAGAAAAATAAAAAATTATGTTGAAAAAAAAAATCACAAAAATGTGTATAAATAAATGATAAAGAAAAAAGTACAATCGTCGTTATATATAAAATAAATCATCAAAACAAGCTAAAAACATGCAAATATACAAAAATACATTTCATGTAGTACACAGGTATTTGTAGAAATTGAAAATATTTACAAAAACAGTATATTCATCTATGGAATCATTTCAAAAATTATTTTCTCTCTTATATGAAAACACATACTCCAAAAGAGAATGAAAAGCTTCAATGTACACATCTACAAAACAATTGAGTAGCCAAAAATTCCATTCCGTATCCAAAGAAAGAGATTCTCGACTAAATATCAAAAGAAGAGAAACATAAAATAAGAGGAAATGCATCAAGAAAAAAAAAAAAATTTTTTTTTTTAAAAACGTTAAAAATATGTAATAAAAGAAAAAAGATAAAAAGCAATAGAAATCTATGAAAGATTGAATCCTATGCATAAAAGAAACAGATTATGAACTATTTCAAAAAAATATATATATATATAATTCTCCAAAGTCAATCCAAAGGCTTAAACAGGATCCATTGAAAAGAAGAAAAAAAAGAAAAAAAATTTTAAAGGCCTCTGGATTTCATAACAAAATTCCATTTGAGATATCTCAAAAAACTACCACATCCAAATTTTTTGAACACTCTTTATTAGGAGTAGACTGTAGCTCTCAACTTCTCTTACTAACCAAAAAACAAAGAATAACACAGACTATCTCTCAAAAATTCTCTCTAAAAAAAAAAAAAATGCTATTCATGCCATATATCTTTTCCAAACACTAAAAATGTATTTCAAGACAGATCGGTGGATTTCTCCTCTTCCCTTCTTCCTATAATCTTTTTAATAAATTCTCATTCTTCATAAATCTCTTCTCATCCTTTCATCAGAGTCTATCTTCTCTTCATATATCCTCTCCTGAGTATACTCTCCCCAAGGAATCTACAAAATCTCCAACAGGATTCCTTTCTACTAAAAAGTTTTTACAAGAAGAAGCTTCAATGCAATGTATTAAAAGATAAATGTAAAAGAGTAGAGTACCTTTACACGTAGCCATTAAAAAATAATTTTTAAATTTTTTTTAAAAGATTTTTCACACCTCTAAACAAAAAACGGTATTCAATGAAGTTTACCTCCTTTTTAGTTTTAATAACTTGAAACTATACAGTCTCTAGTACCTATAGTCTATCCAACCTCTTTTTGTGTGTATATATTCACTTTCTTCTGCTGTATCCTCTCTAAGGATGTCTTACTTTGTAGTCAAAAGAAAATCTCCACAATTGATATGAAAGGGCAAATCTGGTAAAGAGAGAGAGGAAGGTAAATCTGCAAAAAGTTTTCCCTTATCCATGGGTTTCAATGAGAAAGCCAAAGAAAGAAGTGTAGCTCTAGAGGGAGTAGAAGTTCGGTGAGAATCTCTTGGATGAAACAAACGCTGAAAAACGATAAATTTACTCTATTTTAATACAATTTGTTTTAATAGGTCTCTTATTTTTATCTCAAAATGTAAAATTTTGGAAATCTTTTAGATCTAGGATAGAAATAAAAATAAAAATAAACAAAATGGTAATACAAACACGTTTTAAATAAACTTTTAAAAACTAGAGAGAATCAAAAACCATTTTGAAATGTAAAACACTAAAAAAACCATCAAGAGAAAGAAATTTTTTGAACTCTAGAGAGGGAGGGGGGGGGAGTCCATTTCATAGATAAAATTTCGAATGCACACGAACGGAAGGAATGGGAATCTTTCTTTGGTATATCAAGAAGCTGTGCTGTTCAAGAGGTAGAATCCTATCCTTTTCATCTTCATTTTTTCCACTAGATACCTCAATTTCAACACCTTGAAGGGAACCCTCCTGATCATAAACAGGGGTATACAAAAGAAAAGCTTCGTGTATCACCCTTCTCCTTACCATTTTCTTCAAATCTTTTCACCCTGATCGAAGGAGTTGCTATAACCGGTGTTAAACACTACAAGAGGTGGATCTCTATACAAAGAGTCTGATCAAGTGTATTATTCAAAAAGAAACACAGTATCTTCCTATCTCTCTTTTATCTATAGACATACTACTACTTTGCAGAGTAGAGGCAAAGTGTTGTTTGCAAAGTAAACTACGCTCTCTTACAGCCTAGTTTTCACTCTACACACCCTTTGATTGCATGGAATTTTTTTTCTGCTGCAACCGTCTTACACTTGAGAGTAATTGCCTTTGTTTGTGATACTTTAACCAATGATAAACAGGAGGCTGGAAAGAACCCGTGAAGAAAATATGAAGAGTTTCTATTTTCTTGAGAAAAAGCAACGCATCGGTATGAAATTTTTTCAACTCGAAAGATAGCAGATGTAAAATATCACGATTCTTCAATGGGAAATGAAATACGGTTCCTTGGCCATTCCTTTCCTTTAGCAATTTTTCTACATGCGAAGGTGGCTTTGCTTCCCATCTAAGCATAAGAAACGCATGAAAACTATGAAAAACTATCCTTGCCACATAGAAAATTCCTTCCTATCCTTTTAATTCTAGACGAAGGCAAATACATATAGGCATGTAGGGAGTTTGCATTCTCAGCCAATCCAGCGTACAAATCTTAACATTTTTAAGCCAATTTCTTTTAGTAGAAATGTATGGATTCTATTTAAAAGAAGGAGAAATGATGAGAGAAGAGGAAAGAATGCCTCAAAAAGTCGCCAACACTTTACGACGATGCTATAGACGAGGAAAACATTATTTTTTCCTGAATTAATCAATAAAGTCATTGCTAAGCATACATCCAATAGGAAGCACATACACTGTGTTCATAGGTGACCATTTGATAAAGAATAAAAACATTTTCTCACTTACACTGGCACAATATATCCCAATCCCACCTCTGAATCAATGAAACTAGAGAGTCGGAACTGGTAGTGATTACTGAAGATTGCAGGAGAATCCGAAAGCATAAAAACAGATTTAAAGCCTATAGAACCAATAGCAGTGAAGGTCTTATCGAATTTGAAGCGTGTGTAAATAGATTTTTAAATATTCTAAAGCAGAACATCATTGCTATGAATGTCATTGCAAAGGAAAACAGGAACATCCTCTCTAAAACACTTTACAAAAATGTGACGTGGCATTCGCTGATATACAGAGCATGCTTCATTCAGTAGCTCAAGGAAAAAAGAAGGAAAAAGCTCCTTTATTCCTTTCAGTCAGAGAAGAAATAGAGAAAGAAGAGCCTACGCTGAAAGAATGCATGAAGACTTGGATAAGTTATTTTTTGTAAATTTTCGGTAAAGGTGCACCCATTGCAAGAGAAGAACTTTGAAAAGAAATAAGCAAATCCACTTTGAATTTATTTACTTAATTCTTGTACGTACACACGCAGGCAGACTTGACTGTTTTGTTTTCTTTTTACATATATAGAAAAGAAACAGGATTAACTTTCTGATGCATTTTTTTTACATACCAATTCCTTTTTCTCCAATAAAAGTCCTACAAGGCCCACTTCCTGCTTTAGATGAGTGCCCTATGTCGAGTAAGCATTCGACATGCTGTGCTTGAAATCCTTTTTCATTATTAATGAGGTAAAGCACATTTTCTGATTCATTCAATTCAAAAGTTACAGTCGCTGAAACGTCCATTGCGTACTCGTTATCTTCTGCATTTTGCAGCAATTCAAACAAGCAGCGCTGAGGAGAACTGTAAAGTTCATCAGCCAGTAAACGGACACATCGCTGTACCAATGAAGAGTGTCCTTTCAAACGCTCACGAATTTTGCAAATATGCTCGTATGCAGGTCCCATCTCAAAAATGCACAATGCAACTATAGCATATATCTACAACTCGATTTTGATCAATAGCCTAAAACGCAGGTAAATTGTCAAACTGGTTAGATAGCTGCATGCTGCTCGATGTAATTTCCATTAGAAATTCCATGCAGGAGTACTCTCCGTTTCAATGATACCAACGACAAATTCCACAACGCTATAAATAAAAAGTCACGTTGCTGAGTTCGTATATGGGCATAATAGCACAGGTAAAGAATAACAATGAATGGAAATTTTTTTGGAAATTTTGATCAATTTGCGTGAGTGTGGTAAGTGGAGAGGGCATTATTGGAGGATACTAACGTCCTATTTATATAAAGCGTATGCACGCAGGGTTAACGATGGAAAATATCTTGCACTGTTTTAGAGTAGAAAAGTAAGGAAAAATTCACTTTTTGATTTAAGTCAAACATAGTAGGAAAATGAGAAATGTGCTAGCTTTATTGGCTAATGGATATCTAAACGCTTTTGTTTTCCTACAAAAGTTTTCTCCGTTAGTGCGACAAGAGGGAAAAGCTGAACAGGAGGGGAAAGAGAGCGAAAAAGAGTAAAAGTTTTTCCTGCGTATAATTTATCTTATCACCACTAGCCACTGATGTTACAATATTCCTCACTACTGCGTGCTGCTTGTCTTTTGCACAAAAATGCCCTCTGAAGTGATGTTTATATTGTTTGATCCGCCTTCTCTTTAGTTCTCATTGTTTACCTTTTGTTGTAATACCCCCCGCCGTGAAGTGTCCACCAAGCACATCAAATACCCCTCTATCGAACTTTCTCTAATTTTACTTTTTGAATGGTTCCTTAAATCTCCTCTTCAAGTTCAATTAGTATGCTTGCTTCAACATTGGGATATTACACATTTTTAATTTCACCCTTGCAAGCGTTTCGAAGAATTGTGTAACGTCCAATAAGGGATTCTCGAAGGTGCCGTTTGTATAGCACTCTTATTGTAAGGTAACTACTCGTTCTTTGATTCAAAACAGCACCTTGAAACCATCGAAAATGTCTCTTTCAGTTTGCACTCGGTTAGCCCAACTTTCGCGACACGTTAACGTGACAAAATATACTGTTTCCAGAATACCACAGACATCCCTATCTGTGAACAACGCAAATTTTTTTCCAATGCATCCTTCTTGGTCTAGCAGTTCTACAGCATTCCAAGTACCTTTTTTAGGAGATTTAAGTATGATCGAAGCATATTTTCCTTTTCAAGAAAGTGATCAAAAGTTAAATCAAGCTGATTGTCTTGTACTGGATAATCAAACTAATCCATATTCCATAGGTCCAAATTTGAATCTCTCAGAAGCCAATAAATCAACTATAGTGTGTCGGAATCGGAATCCAGTGGCTCGTTATCCCAAACCGGTAAGGTCATTGTTGAATTGCATAAACTAATGTAATCGGTGATTTGCCTTCCAGGTTTCATTTTGTAGTTTTCAGTTATGCTGCTTTAAACTGCCTCATTCCATTGTGCAATCCAGTTTTCTCACTAGTGCCTAACTTATTGCAATTGGAGTTTTATCTACAGAACAAGCGCGCTGATACCTTCTGTAGAAATATATTTTGCAAATATTGCTATGTTATAGGCAAACAATGGGGCACGGCCGGATTGTAATGTGATGAGAAGGATTCGCAAAAGGCTACGAACGGGAAAATAATACTGTTTGACCTCTACTTTATCGTATACTAAGAGGGTTCATAGCTTCTTGCAGATATCTGGAACATCTGCAGCATTTAGTTATGCATCTAAAACTAAGTTATACTTATTTATCAGTGGAGAATTTATTTCATAATTGCATTTCATCGGATGCCGTCCGTTGTAAAATTTTGAGGCCAAATTTTTAGAAAAATTAAGTGTAATCTAGTGAATTTGTATCACTTCAGATTTGCCAGTCCTGATCTATCGACTCCGGCTAATTAATATTTAGTAACTAATAGCGTGGCAATTCGATTTCATACGCTATTAAACTATTGTTTGTTTGAGCGCATGGATATACTTATTTCTATAAATATATCTCACTAGGTTCATTCGTTTATTCTTTAATAACCTTCTATCGAAAATAGAATTAGAGTAACGAAAAACTAGAGCAACTAAGCTCATCAACCTCAGAGTGGTCTTGCTAAAATAATAAACTTGTAACTTACGGGCATCGATAGCCCAGACTCGAATCTCAATCAAAATCTCTTTTCACCTTCACTACTAATGAGTAGTCAACCTATGGATCTGACATTCTCTCGGTATTATTTGTCTCTCCCTCTGGCTCTGTCGTAACGACTTAACAAGGTAAGGCCTGACTTCTACGGGTCACAAGTTACTACCGTGCGTTCTGTTTCATAACCGCAACAGTTACACAATGTGGAGAGCTCTCGTCTCACAATTGCATTACATTGCCACTCGCTCTCTTTCTTAAGTGTACAGAAGCACACTAGGTTAATAATTCGTAAGTACATTCTTTATTTCGCTCATTGACTAAAATCGTATATTAGAAAAAGTACAATTACGCACACATGAGCAATAAGAGGAATGCACAATGATAAAACATTCGATCGCATATTTCTATCGAAACTTGTGTGTAACACAAAAGGGTAAAAATACTACTCACCATAGTCATTTCTACTTATGATATTCTACCGTACATTTTAATTAGTACTTCCTAATTGCATTTCACCAAGTAGAATGCATAGATAACTAAGAAAATCACATTCTACATAGATAATAAATTGCTAAGAACTAAAACTAAACCAAGTAATTCCTTGCTTTACAACTTGTGTAGGTTTACTTGCGAGGTGGTTTTATCGTGTAGGGGAATCGTGCGTAGATTACAACCATTTTCTCTTCTTAGAACCTGTATACAGGTTCCTGACTGCAGAATTATAGCGTACCTACTTTTGCCTCGTCACAAAGAAATTCGAATGATGGAATATCTTTTTTTACTCAGAAAGTTTGTCGTTTCGTAAGTAATTAATTTTATGACACATAATCCTCAGATGATACTAGCCCATAGCGTTTTGAAAATTGGCAGAATTGAAACTTTTGATGACATAATGTCATTGTCAGTGTGTATTTGCGGCAAATATCATGCGAGGTAGCAGAATTGGTGCGAGGTACCTATTAGAAAGGGGATGCCCTACTGTTACTATTTGCCGTATAAATCGAAATATAACTTAGAGGTGCGAATCGATAAACTTACATTGGAATTTGCATGTAATCATTTCAACCAATAATTTATTATTTAGAAACTCCTGGAAAAAATTTAAGCACTTTTTTGTTCATTATCAACAGCAAATCAATGAGATGAACTCGTTGCCACTCAATTTAAGACTGGCAATTCATTTATTATAGAATGCTATGTCGGCTCAGTCAAAAATGCTACAAAGAAATCTAATTATTAAAAATTTCAAGAAGTATTTCCGCGGCATCATTGTTTTGACTGACTGCAAAGCAGTGAATATTATTATACTTGAGAAAGTCACCATTTCATGAAAAATGAAATAGCCTTCAAAGCAACTGTCACTTCGAATAGAATTTGGTATCCATATGCAAGGAATTGCTGATAAACGCGAGTATTGCCATTTCGCAGTATATCTTTTGTTGGGGAAAATTTAATGATTCTAAATTTTTCAAAAAGGTAGCCTAACTCTAACTGTCAAAGTAAAGAACTATGAATGGTAAATAAAGGCTACACAGTAGTAAATTTTGTTCATTGACTCTTTTGGTTATTTTGCTCCCATAAAAAAACAGTTGCGATTCGTATTCACCCGAGTTATGTCTACATATTCCAGGCTACTCTGCACCGCGCAAGAGAATTATTGTGAAATTGTGCTGAGTTCTTATCAGGAAAGTTGCTAGAGTCGCCAAAATGAACATAGTATACACTTTAATGTTGCAGGTGACGTTAACATAAGTAAATACTCCATCGAAAGACACTCCAAAATGTGTCAAATTTGTCTTTATGCTGAAAGAACACAAGTTAAGCTCAAACACTAATTGATACCAACAACGTTTCGCACAAAGTAGCGACCTAAAAGTTTCATTGCATGAGAGAATGGTAATAATACGTTGCGGAAGTGGCGTCCACCCTGAACTGAATGTATAACGACTTGCAGCAACGTCCATATAGCTTTTGCACTCGTATTCGATTATTTCTGAGGTTGGCCGACAACCTAATATGCTTCTCTTTGTATCTATTCCTCTCAATTAGTTGCATAATGGTGAAGGATTAGTGATGGATGTACAAAGTATTAAATGCTTACGAACGTAATCGGATCACATTGCTGCTATTACTCATAATTTGATAAGAAACAGATGTCCTTGTATATATGCAAATAGATTTAGAATACCACGTGAACCCATTGTAAGTTTCTCTTTCACTGTGTAATTCAAAAAATGGAACCCTTGGCAGAGGAAGTAATAGGAGAAGAGCCGGAGTATTCCGCAACTGACAGTTACACTGAGCTCAGCGAACAGTTGGATGGTGAGTGGCAAGAAAATGCAAGAGAAGAGCGGTATGAAGGCTTTTTAAGTCTTAGACATCGTGTAATGTTTGTTGATCCTCATAAATGCTATTTTGCTGATAGCTTCTAGTTGCGTGTTTAAGTTGTTAGTGAAATTTTTTATGAGAGTAAGAGATGGTGAACGCATTTTTTAAGCGATCAAAAGCTTGCAGCAGCACTTTTCCTCTGCTGACGCATACGGTGTGGATTAATTATAAGTGGAGGTGTACAGGCTTGAAGTGGAGAAAATGTTCATAAATACGTAGTGTTTTAAACGTACCTACTAAAATAATTGTGGTTATGAAAAGTTTTATGTAACTTTACTAGAAGACTGCTTTCCATGGCAAAAAAATAGTGAATGATACGTGAAATAATAAAACGTACCAACATGGAATATAATGAGGTTTGTTGTTTTTTAAAAACAAATTGTCTTGTAATCAAAGAGGAAAGGGAGCTAGAGCATTGAAATTTGTTTCCTTGAGCATTACTATAATCACGAGTGAGCATCGATACCCTGTAAGTAAAGATTGCATATACCAACAAAATGTTTGTATGTTTCAAGGTAGCCCCATCTTGCTCTATTCAGTTACTCATCGCATTTCCTTTAATGCTGATGAATTCTCATTCTTATTTGGATATTTCTATTTTATATGTAGGGATAATGTACTAACTTAGAACAAATTATAGTGTAGGTACTAACTGTATAATGAATGAATAAAGTTTTTGTCAGTTTATCCAAAGAGTATGTTTTAATTCTTATTAGTTTTCTGTGTATATCGCTTGACGTTTACAGATGACTGGATAACTCCCATATTTCTTGCATTTTGTTTGCTTGCTTTGAATAGGTCTAATTTCGCTTCTAGATAATGCCAGCAACAGTGAATCAGGTCATCCTCCAATGGAAATTGTCAAAATTGCTCGGCAAAAATGCGTTTTCATGCAAAGCAGTATTAATCAGGCAATGCAAGTTCTACCCTATAGTAAACTTGAAAGGATACAAATGGTAAATAGCGTATGAACGTATGCTAGAAGTACTTATAGTATCTTTGAAAGTAATGTTTTAGATTTGTGATCCTGTTTTACCTTTTTCTAATTTTGAAAAACCCCGTTTCTATCACATCCCTTATTTCTATTCGATTCCTTTGTCATTTCAAACGATTTTAGGAAATATTGTCTGGTTGAGCTCCTGTGTAATTGTAGCATTGAGTAAGATATGCGTATACCACTAGATTCCTTAATTTTTATCATTCCCTAGACAAGAGTAGCATATTCCGAGATAATTAACCTTCTCATTTGATACATTCCATTATACTTTTTTATAGCTTCAAATATTATTTTTGAAAGCATGGTTAAAACAGACGTTTGTATAAGTGTTCTCTGTATTCCTACTTGTTGATGGTCTTATGTTGTGATGGCATTGGTCCTTTTATTGGATTCATATTTTATTGCTACTTTTATTGATGATGTCGGTGTTTTAGGGTGTGAAAATTGTTTTGACAAATAGTTCTCTTTTTTTGACTGGCTAACTGCTTATGTTTTGAGTCGTTGAAATGCCTGAATTGTTTCTGCTTTTGGACACAGAAATTATCTACTCTTATCAGTAAAACGGATGCATTGGAAGTATCTAACTTTAAAAAAAATCACTTTTCTTTTCAACGTGGTAAGGCGCTTCCAAAAAAAATAGAAGAGCCAGTAAAGTGTACTACGGATCTTACGAAAGAGCTTGAAGAATCTAATGTTGCTTATCCAGATGTAGATGGAGAGAAACAATTGCATATTAAACATGTGAAGAATCAGCGGTTAGTTGCGAAAAGAAATAACTTTTGTGCTTTTTTAAGTCGATCCATCTTATGCTTATCAAATTTAGAAATGCCTAAGCACTTGTAGGAGCATTTAAATATTATCCTCCCTTTAGCTTGCACAGTTGTGTGTTAATTATTTAATCTCTCTATATTAGCCGTTATCATTAGTAAATTGCCTAACTGCTCCTTATAATTTTCATAGTAGCATTTACTAACCACGAAAAGGAGAATCTAACTCAAGTGTTGTCTGAATAGTGTGTGAATTGCCCAATGCATTGTTGAAGCAATTTAATGTTACTTAAAACTATCAAATCTGTACGAATAATGTTTTTTCTCTTCTTGAACTGCGTTATGCCATGCAGCAAAGTTGTTATATCTATAAAAAGCTTTGTTTGTACTCTTAATTTTGCTCTTTCTTCTTATGGTTACTTCGATATACGTATCATCACGGACGAGCCATTACATTGCATATTACAACATCTGTATGTAAAATAGATTGCTATATGGTCCAGAGGATATCAAAGGAAAAAAGTGTATGCTCACTAACCTGGTATGCATAGTGCTGTAGATCCCTTATTTCTTCATCTTCAATGTAATGGCGGGAAAATGGAAATTGCGTTTGCTATAATGATTATAAATTCGATATTTCAAAAATTGCTTTGCGAAATTTTAAGAATATGAATAAAAGTGTATGCTTCCTGAATGTGCAAGAATATTAACTTTTTTGTTTCTTTGTTTATTTCAGGAAAATTGTGAAATCTACTTATTAGATGATGCTGTGGCTGCGGTATTACGAAATGTGAAGTTTTGCACTATTTGGTTGGTAAAAGAATATTTCTGTATTGTATTTATGCAGTTAGGTGTGCTTCTGATTTCTGACATGCTGTAATATATGTTGTATCTACGCTATTCAATTGAACTTCATGAGTAAACGCTGTGCAATATTTCTCTTATAACCATCTACTTTATTAAGCATTTGCATATTGATCTATCTATTTTCTGAAGTTATATATGCATAACCAATAATATGATCTTCCATTTATTTTCTACGTGTTAGGTTTGCATCTGTGAGCTCTTCGATTATGGTTTATGATTGCAAAGAAAGTATCTTATTAGCAAACGCAAAACAGGTTTTGGACATTGTAGCTTGCTCTAGTCATCTCCATGGTCGCAATTCTTTTTCCGTAAATCTCACGCTAACGCCGCGCGAATTTTTAACTCTACTGACTGTGCTATGCTACTATTTGCGTTTTCAATGAGAACATCTAGGATACGCTATCACACTCAAGAATTAGTAGTTGGAAATTTTATTTTGTAGCTGCTCTCAACTCGCATAGGTCAACCTGATTTTTAAAGCATTTATACGCATTTTATTTTATGAAATTCTTTGCTTGCCTTGCAGCTTTTTAGTATGCAATTTTCTGTTCAGATTCGTATTCACGATAGTTGTGATCTATCTATGTACCTAAAGACGAATTCCTCACCTATTATTGAACGGTATGCGAAACAGCTTGAATCTACTACGTATTCTACTAAAAAAAGTTGCAAAATATCATGGATATATTGTGGAGAGATAGCAAGATTCTCAGAAGTGATTAGTATCCCGACAAGTTTGGAGTTTTTTGTTGTTTTCCTATACAGATGTCAGGGAATAATGGTAGCACCATATCTTTTTCAATTTGAAGGAGAGCAATGCGATGTCTTGGTTTGTTTGGACAGTTTAAAAATAGTTATAGGCAACTAAACACCTTGACTTGTACCTGATAAATTAAGTTGCCTGTAATAGTTTGTAATTCTCTTTATTGTAATGTGAACTTTTGATACAAGAAAAATGCATGTGCGGATGATAATGTAACTGTAGTTTTTATTTGTAATGTGACATGCTTGCAGACGTTTCCAAAAAATTTTAATGTAGAAAATGAAAAGAATAATGCTTGGTCTCATATACTCGATTTCAATTGGCATAAAAAGACGGTCTGTCAAATTTGCAGTTTGTCAAGCAATATTTATTTACTGAGCTAATTTGAACTTCTGTGACGTGAAAGAATTTGCTGTTTGAAGATTTTTGAAGTGTTGTTCTTGTAAGATTCGAAACAAAATTTGAATACGCTACTTTCATTTGTTTATTTCTTTCAATTGTGACAGTTTATTCATCCTTCATACCATTTTTGCCTGCGTATTTCTTTAGTTGATGCTTTACCACTAGATGGCACTATTTATTTTATATCGTCTCATATCAGGCTTCCCCTAACTGGAGTATCTTGCAAGATAAAAAACGTATCACACCATCAACACTCAAACTTAAAAAACTTGCACTGGAGAGTAGTACAGTGCTCGAACATTCAGTTGAAAATCGAGATGAATACCAGCACTGGAGCCTTGAAAATGTCCCAGGCGAATTGCTAAGGGACTGCATTTAGAAATGCGTCTAACGTAGCATTATCTCCGTATGATAGCTCTTTCTTTGTTTTATGAGATATAATAATCTTGGAAATTGGTCTAATAGAAGGAATGTGTGATAAAAGCCCTCTTTTAATTCTACTGTTGGCTTCAAACAATTGGCGAAGCTCAAGAGTTTTATCTCGTCGAAAGAATCAGAACTCGAAAAAAATTTGATTATGACTGTCCCACTATGGATATTTCTCTGACAAATTGCGGCTAATTTTGTTTTTTGCATATTCAAATTTTGGTAAATTTTTGCAATAGCGCTTTTATTCTTCACATTCCAATGTTGGACTTTCACGTTTGTGTTATTTGTATACTCACTTATGACAGCATTATTTCATCTGTTCACACCTCTTTTCTTCGAATTTGGCACAGAAGTGTTTTTGTTGCATTTCTCGTAAAATTAATACACAATTCTCATTAGCAAAATTAATAGACTAAAAATACATAGTTTTCCTGCATTAAAAAATCACTGTACTTCCTTCTCCGATGGCCTTCTAAGTCGCATGTCTGTATACGCGCAGCTGAAGGTAGCAACAGCAACGCCCCAATGCTTTTTGAGATCTTACGCTTGTTTGCAGAAAGAGAAAAGAATTAGCTAATCAGCTGCTTAAGATTAACAGTCAGCTATTGTATCGGCTTTCATTAAGAGTGTATTTCTGCCCGACGTTGGGAAAAAAGGCCAATCAATCATGTAATCTCATTCGCGTTGGAATGTTGAACTCTCCTTTCAATTTTCTTAAGCAATGCTAGGAGGAATGTGAGAGCTAATCCACACTTTCAATTAGATTCGGTAAACGTGGCCAAAACGAATTAGATTTAACATTTTGTTTGTATATTTTAGCCTTATACATAAAAGCAAGTAAAACAAATTGTAGTCGTACAGAAGCTTCGCGTCATTCATGTTCTCTCTATTGTTTCTTAATATCTGGAAATTGCACAGCCGTATTTCGCTATTTCCAGAATGAGCAGAAATATCTCAGGCTCAGATAAGACATCCGCATTGCAAAAGGAGCAAATGGCAAGAAACTTGTCAACAGCTGTAGTGACGACTTTTTCGGACAATAAAGTACTTGAGGAGTATGTCATGAGAAGTTTGCACAGCCTCTTTTATTATGATATTTCG
Source organism: Cardiosporidium cionae (assembly GCA_015476325.1). Lineage (NCBI taxonomy): Eukaryota > Apicomplexa > Aconoidasida > Nephromycida > Cardiosporidium > Cardiosporidium cionae. The sequence continues at coordinate 14,858 of JADAQX010000065.1, forward strand.
TAATTTACAAACATCGTAGCTTACTTTTCAATTTTTGCATCTACGCGTCGTTTGCGATAAATTACTCTTATTCCTTTACTTTGTTTATTTGAGATTCCAATAGCAATGAAAAACCTTATATCCTTCGCGCTATTTTAATTAGTCTGCGTTTTTACATGGAAACTATGAGAAAAACTTGTAATGGAATTCAATGCAGAGTAAGGGTTGTGTAGAAGGATAAAATTGTTTTCTGCATCCGGGCTTTTAGAGTTAAACTTTTGCATTAAAAAATTTGGCTCTTGTGAAGCTTTGTCGTCAATCTAGGCTTAAAGTACACCCTACCATTTTTCTACCACAATTTTCAAGCTGTACCGGTTGCTTGCACACTCAATATATTATCTATATCGTTCCGGAGTGTCCAAAACGGATGCTACATCTTACGTTTCGTCTTATATCTGTCAATAAGTTGTAATGGTATCACGCAACTACACCAATGTTTTGTACTACAGTGGCGACGACGTCGATGCATTAGAAAAACGTGTCCAAACTTTGAGGCAGCTGTTAGAGCAGAAACTCGAACAGCTGAAGCAGGTCTGTGTTGGTTCGCTTCCTGATTAGAGTTTTTATTTGCAAATTAACCTTCTCAAATATTCAAAAAATAATTCCATTTTATTCCACTGAGCTCTCCTATGTACTCTTGTGTACTTAAGTCATCTACTTCAAACCGAACTAGGTAGGTAATAGGTCATTCAAAGCGTGGTGGATTATGTGTCCTAGTCCCAGTTGGATTTTTCATGTTTTTGCTCAAGAGAGAAATAAGCATCTGTTCATGCTGCATCAGATAAAATAAATAAAGCCGTGGAAATTAGTGATGTGCTCTGCAACTTAGATACATTTTTTCGAAAAGTATATCCAAAATGTTTTACTTTTCTTGTTTTTTACTTTCATCGTTTCAGCGCATTGGATATCCCTTGTCATTAGCGGCGAGAGTGGAACTTTCAGAAGCAGCTGTTTCACGCGAAAGCATATATAGGAATTTAGTGGTAGAGTAATGTTGTATTGCAATTGGGAGTATGAGTATTCTTCAGAGGTGGACATTTTTTATCATTGCTGCAAGATGTATTAAGAATGGGAATAGTAGCATGTCAAATGTATTTCTCTATTTTCATTATCTTAAAAGCTAAAAAATCTTTACTTAACCAAGAGGAAGCAGCAACAGGAAAGGCAGTTGAGGCAAAAGGAATCTCATTATCTTATTTTGCAATCTCGGGTATTATTCTATCAATGTATTTATATAATATTATTTACAAGGGAAATTTACAACATTCCAAATTACTGCATTTTGAGTCTTAATAGAAATGTTGGAAAGAATTATTAATGAAAAACCAGGTTTATCGCTTACAAGAAAAAGCAAAAAAATTGAAATTGGACTTCATACCATTTAATAACAGAAAGGATGAAAAGCAAGATTCATTGCGTGTACTCCAGAAACAATATGATAATTTAAAGGAGGAATTTCGGTAAATCAGTACTTATTAAAAAGAAGCACTCTAATATTTTTTTGATTTGTAGTAATTAATACTCTATTATTGATAATAAGCAAAAACGAAGAAATTTTGAAGAAGAAATTTGAGAAATATGAAGGAGGCAACGAAAATATATTGGAAAATGTGGTCCGTAAAATAAATTTATTGCCCATTTTACATTCATAGCCATTCAGCAATGAAAAAACTTGAAATATTCTATAAGAGTTTGCAATCACAAAACGAAGAATTATTTTATGCATGTACCATATATATAATGGAAAAAGTTTAATGCTTACCATTAAAATATATGTTTTATCCATTATGAAAGGGTGACGAGAAGGAACCGACTGGGAAAAAGGAAAGAACTAGTCAGCATCCTTTCACTGATAGAGCTAACGCAAATAATATCACTATGTGCCTTTTACGAGATAAATCACGATTTAAAATAAATGTGAGTACATGATATAAAGCGTTTACTTTAATTAATCAAGTTTTAATTTATTGTAATACTGCAAAAACTCACTTTACAATCATATATAAACTAACTTTATAATTTTATTTGCTACATAATATTACTTTAGAACAAAAATATTCTTGAATCACATAAAAAACTACAATCAGAAATTAGTTACCTTGCAGATGCGGTGCAATCTAAAAGCCAAGTAACAGTTTTGTATGGAGTTAAACGAATATGTATAATAAAAAATGTTTTATTTAGACAAGAATGTTTGCACTTAAATCCTTTTTGTAAATATAAATAAGAACAGAATTAATACTGAATCATAATGCAGTAGTGCTACACTACAGGAAATAGATCAAAATGAAAAGAGGCTTCAAGTTCTTCATGCTCAAATTGGGAAAACTCATATCGAAAAAAAAAAGCTATCCACACGAAACTAATTATTTTATCAAAATCTTCACATCAGAAAATAGAACTTTAACTTTTATTTAATTCTATTACAAAATCGTAGGCCTACTTTTATCATTTTTAAGCGCAAATTTCATGTGAATTTTTGGTAGCATGCTAATATTATTTTTTCAATAGCAAATCAAAGATCCCGTTTCGTGCTATACCCTGCTATTTTCCTTTTGGAGAAAGTATTCTAAATATTTAGCCTTACAAACAGCCTGTTATTTAATTTAGCCATATACCAAAATTTGTTCAGCATTACGCTAAATCGAGAGACTTGCTACACGCGATTGAATTAAATAAGACGGTAATATGGGTGCAAATTGAACCTTGATAAATTTGCTCCCATGATGCCTTTTGAAATTTATATATGCATGCACTTTAAACTCTAAAAGAGAATGTTTACTAAATTGAGTGGCTTTTTAATATCATAACAAAAGGGTTGCATCAATCGGTTTACTTTTGTTCTGTTGAGAAAAGTAGAGTAGTGTCGGTAATATTTTAGACATGCGGAGCCTATTCGTTACCCAACCTAGAGAAATGAATTATACACTCTAAACTCATGCTATATATCAAGAAATTTTCTTTCAAGCTTGAAGTTAAGACTTGGAAGAACCTTTCTATCGCCCTTCTAAAATTCTTAACTTTTCAGTACCGGCTATATTTCCTCGCCACTTCATAATGCTATTTATGTTTAGAAAACAAAACTATATTAGAGTCTTTTCAAGAAACAATCAATAACAAAATTATAAAAAGCAACTAGTAAATAAGCATAGGAGTGATTCGGTTTTGATTATTAAACTCACTATCATATTTTTCAAAGGGCAGAGTTTATAAGCAATATTATATTCTTTTCAAATATAATTTTAAAATATTTTCAAATTCAAGCTAAGTCAGCATAACAGAAGAATTTTTTTTTTACAAAACTGAGCTCAAAAGTATCTAAAAATTTAATTATTTTAAATGATTTTTGATTTGTATAGTACAATTTCGTTCTGTAAGTTTGGTTGTAATTCTTGGAATTTGCAACGACAAAGCAATGATGTAGCTAACTGTTTATAGCAGATTGCATGTATTCACGAGGCATATTAATTCGTGATGCAAGCGTCAAGGATTGAGATAATTTTATTCCCATCATCGTATAGGCAGCATTGCGACAATTTTTGCAAAAATGATTAGCTGTGCAGAAATTAATCTGGATAAAGGACGTTTTGCCTTATTGTACTACCGTCAAATTTTATGCTTTATTCTGTTTTTTCTTGTTTGCAACAGTGCATTTCTAGTCAAAAGTGATGGTAAAAAAATATTCGTTCCTCGTCAAAGAAATAAAGTGAGCGTACATGAGATGCATGCAATAAAGCAATACAATAACTCCATATCAAATCTAGCAGGAGTTTTATTGAATTATTTTTTACTTACTCTCATTAGTTAATGCTGCGTGAACTTTATCACAATTGCAGATTAGTTTGAAAAAGACTGTAAATTTTCAAACTGAGAGTCCTTTTGAACTTGCTGCAAAGCTTCCAAGAAAAGATAATGAGAAATGGTACGTCAAAAGTTTTCTTTCGGTTAAAACTACTTGCATAACAACATTAACTCCTATATAAAAGCTAGTTTCAGTGGTTGTAATATTTTGGGTATTAAGAAATTCATTCTTTTAGACAATAGCACTAAAACTAAACAAAAACTTGTGTGAAGAAAAGTTATGTGTTATCCATTTTTAGGGATTACGCAAGGAGAAAAGTTGAAGATAAGAGCATTGCAGAAGTAGCTACCGTAGCTAATGCAATAGCAGAACTGCAAGTAGCTGATGATATTGAAGTTCCTTTTGCGCAACCTGATTTTGATTCGCATGGCTCTGAGCTGCATTTATTCGAGTCCGTGAATGAAGCCACGAAAGAGGGGTGCAAGTTCTCGCTTTTCCACGCGTTGTGGATAAGTGCTGGAAGTGCAGCTGCTGTCCTTCTCTTGCTTTCCCTTTATTTTTACAGCTCTCAAGTTAGAAGCTATTGCTATAAATGGCTTGTCTTCTCTAACAATTGCAATGGTAGCACAGCAAATAAAACCTTTTCAAGTGAAAGCGCTACATATCAGCAGATTAGCACTGGTGAAAAGGTTGAATCGTCTGAGGGGCAGGTACCTACCATCTTTTTGTCTCCTACGCAAAACACGATTGAAACTCAATCTGCGAATGATATAGCTACGAACAAGTTGAAATGACCGTTGTCGCACTTGCGAATGGGAAAGTAAATTTTGATTTATATCTTTTGATTTTGTCGACCACTCGTCTTTCGCATCAAAAATAATTATGAAAAGAAATAGCAAAGCAGGCAAAGCATTTTTAGTTGGCAAAAAGAAGGAGCAATAAAACTAGTCCTGGGAACAGTTGCATCGGATTTAAAGCATTTAGCATTTGCACTTGATTAACTCATCTTCACCCCATAAAATGTAAAGCTTTGAGAAGTTGAAAAACTACACTGTAATTCATTATTGCGTTTGGTTAAAAATTCATGCGACTATTTTCAATTGATGAAAGCGCTATAGCATCATTTTAGAAAGTTTTTTGTAATGCTACCTTTTCAACATGAAATTTTGGCGTAAACAGAACTGAATAAGCTCCTTTGATTTGTGCACTTTGTTCATTTCTTTTCTAAAGTATGCGTTAAACGAATGCCTTCAGAAATGCTTGAGTTACAAAATGTAAATAAAATATCGTCTTTATTGAACGGATCGAAGTCAAATTCTTTCCTGCCTAATGATTGCATAAATTGCAATTGGATAAATCGGGATTAGAGCCAGCATTTTTAGATTCCACTAATGATAAATTATCCTAGCAGTATCTCTGCCACTCCAGGCACATCGATAGCCCATTGCTTAAATTCTGTCCGTTTTTCAATTAAAATACATGTTTGGTTAATCTAATATTTTTGACATTAAGCAATTGAGACTCATGTACGCATTTTACCGTTGCACCATAATAGCTCTTCTCCATCAGGTTTATGGTAGCGGCTGCGAAATAAGAGCAGCAGAAAATCTTCTAATCGTTAAATATTCATACCAAAAGCGCAATTTGCACACCAAAAGCAGTTTTATAGTTGTTATTAAGCATTACTAAAAGAATGTACCACAAAGCAGCATTGATTAGTAATTATACCTCACTGCAAGGTTGGCAATATCTTCAAGAATGCCTTCCAATACGCTATATAGATAAAAATGAGCAATATGCATTTAGAAAGAAGAAATTGCCCATAATGAGAATTTACCATTGCGCCTCTTCTTCGGAATGATGAGCTATTACAGTCCTGATATAATAAGTTTGAAAAAACTTGTAATGTTCGATGGCGCATCTCTCAATTTATATTCAGTCATTTTACCTTGCTTTAAATGCTTCGGAATTGACATCACAGAGGTTAAATTCAACCTATGATCATGCAAATTCGGTCATTCGTATCTTTGAAAATTACAAAAGTATGTGAATGCCCGTAAAATACATATATTCTCAGTACTCATAAATGCAAGATGATGTTGCCGTATATCTTCAAATTTCGAACCTCTATAAAATATTTTGTGAGTGAGTATAAGAAATTAATAATGTCATCCTTCAAAATAAACCTGTAGAGCAGTAACAAAGTAGTAGCAGTTTAGATTTTTTCTGCATAATAAGATACAATTCTAAATTATACGTACCCTTTTTGGTCCTTGTCGTATAGATGGAATAGAACTGCATTTGCATAGAAAAAAAAGCGGGAGTATGAACGATGCAGCATATCCAGGTATATGCAAGGTAAATATGCTAGTCTACTCTAGTTTTGAGCATTGAGATTGAATTATAAATTATACTTGCGAGTCTTTCGATAGGGTCACCTAAAAGAACAACAGAAAACAATTTTATGAGTCCTTCCGAATAGTACTTAATGATTTATTATGTACATACTCAATAAGTTACTGCTGCGCATGCCAATTTAACTAGAGATAATACCTTTTGTCCATTTTGAAAGAGTTTGTATGAATTCCCGGAATCCAACTTCTACAATCCCCTTAGGATTTCGATGAATCCAGAAAATATTTACAAATTGGGAAGCAAAACGGTATTGAATGGCATTACTTAAGCCAAATATTCCGAGAAGCTGTAAAGAACTTAAACCACCCTCAGTCGGGGTTCGGCTGTTACTTCTCGCCAAAAATTCTATAATTAACGGTGTTCAAAATAGATACAAAAAATACAGATTTATCAAGAGAAAGACCCTTTACAAGAGGAACCTTATTACAGACTATTACTGTTGTTGCCACCTTTATAGACTGCCTTAATTTCCTGGAAAGTGACTGTAACAAAATTTAATCAATATAGAAAAATTGGTTTCCCGAAAGTGCTTTAGAGCAATGACATCAAACAGTTCTACACATGCACATACGGAAATAAGAAAAAAGTAAATAATACAAAGCACAGCTGCTGTTATTTTTACATTGAGTTGTCTTTTCTAATCGCTTCAATTCTCGATCCGAATAGTGCAGTTTTTTGCTAATATCCGGGCATTCATTGTAGGGAGAGCAGAAATGTGGTGGGGGGAAATTCATTGCCAATAATTTGTTACTTCACCTACACAATTGCCGATTGATTCAATAGGAAGAATTTCTTAATTGTCAAAATAATTTAGGAACAGTGTTTATACAGAGCATAAAATGTCACATCTGCTTTCTATTTTAAATATTTTGCATTTTTGCAAAATACAGAAATAGGTCCAACAGGGCAATCAATTCCCAAATAAAATTAGATGAATTTATCTCTGAAACCTTTCTGATAAAAATTAATGGATATTTCACATGCTTTATGTCTTTTTTGGAAAAATGTTTCAACTGCAAGAATTCAATAAATATAACGCACAGTTAAATTCATTTTTTATCTGTTCTGCTACGTTCCTTTCTATGAAAATGTTTAAAATGATCTAGCGATTTAATGTAATTACAATACTTCACCTACAATATTACACTACCTAGCAACACAACCCGATCTTTTGTAGATTCTCCGTATTTCAACGAAAACAAATTAAGATAACCTATATTTGATCATATTTTGATAAATTTGAAATGCCTGGCCAACTCTAATTATCTATTCCCGGAGCACAAGAACACCAGAATGAATTGTCGGCTAAAAAATTTCTTCCTATGATCAAGAACCTTAATGGTGATGAAGCGCGTTGTTGGCGACATTGTCAAAATTGCAGTACTAAGATGCTATACAACAAAACTTACAGCTTATCTCTGAACGGTAAGTCATTGCTCTTAATGACTACATTGTGTTATACATTGACAGCTATGCTTAAATAAAGAAAATTCTTAATTTTGAAAATGTGAATGAAACTGGAGATGCTTTTTATAATATATCCCGTATACAACGTAACGCTATTTTCTGATGAAAACTGTGAAAAGCATGCCCTACAAAGCAAAAAGAAAATTGTGTTATTCGAGCAAACGCTTAGGCAGATGCAGTAAAAATGTTTTAATTGCTGCCAATTATTCTTTAACTTCATCAATCCAGCTAGACTTAAAACACAAGTGTAAGCTGCTTATAATAGATATACAACAGTGAGGCCAAATATTTTGAAAAAATAATGTGGCAGGGAAGCGGACCTTCTTACTAATAATCACAGCGTTTTGCTCCACGACAATAACAGTAAGACTGAAATAAAAGCTCACGTTTGATTTTGTCAAGATATACCGTTACAATTTTGTATAATTTTATTTTCCACAGCAAAAAATAGAATTTAAGAAACGAAAAAAGCTACATGACAGATGAGGCTTACAGTAGGGTCTCGGATATAGAAATTTCCTTACTGCAAAATAAGAAAGCATTGAGACAATGCGAATTTATTGCTACGCCTTGGAAAACATTGATGCAATCAACATTTACAGTAACACTCAATAAAAGTGCTCAGAGCATTAAGATTGCGAAATGCAATACCATCAACAAATTAAACGCACTTACCACTAACGTAGCACCTACAACGGTGGCTACGCTGTTAAATTCAATGCTTCAAAAGTTAATGAGTCTTTATGACGGTTTTTACTTCGTTGATTCAACAGCGCAAAGAGAAAGAATATCCAAAGATGAATTGCAAATAGGAAAAGAAACATCAGCAGCACTTTACAAAAAAACTTCTATTCAAACAGTTATAAAAGAAAAATGTATTACTCTACCTTCTAAAGCTTCATTTAAAGCAACTCTTTAAACGAAGACATTCCCTCGAGATTTCATTAACTACTGGGTCACGCTAACAAATAAAATAGAACAAATTACATGCAATTATTTAGATTGTATTTGATCTATATTCATTTATAACCTAAATAAAAGCTCACAAAAAAGTATAACACAATCACGTTTGTGGGGTGGAACCTTTGTTGGCAAAAGGTGATGTGATGACGAAAGCGATTATTTTTGCTGTCCCAAAAAATCAGCTAACTAATTTTATCAGGTGAGGTGGTATTTAAGCAATAAAAAGTTACCGGCAAAATATGAAGGGAAAAGAATTTACTGCCTATGGCTAAAGAAAAACATTTGCAAAATACACAATAACAATGAACCCATTCTTTTACCGGCGAACAGGGATTATTAGTTTTATTATCTTTGAGATAATAAGTCCCATAGTAATACTACTCTGCTGCCACAAATTACTCATCATTCCCAAAATTCCTCTTTCGGTCACTGAGGAGGCAGTTTGCGGAATGTAGATTAGAGCCTCTGATGTAACAAAGCCATTTGATAATGCAAAAACCCCAATTATAAAGGATTGTAGAAGCAAATTGTTCGAGAGGGGAAAAGTAAGAACACTGAAAACAATAAATATGGGCACGAAAAGCAAGCGCAACAGCGCTATTATTTTTAATGTGGATGGCTTCAAACGACTCCACTCACCCAAATTTGGGATGTTTCGGCCGGCATAATCAACAAGTTGGAATATTCCGACAAGTAAGCTAGAATTTTCTATTCTCGCTAAATTCCATCCACCCGGCCCCAGTTGGGGGAATAAAGAATATGATACTACAAAGTTGAATCCAGCAATACTAAGAATGCCTAATGCATTTTTCAACAATACCATCTTGCCGCGAGATGGTTTTTGTATTTCAGAATTTGCCTTATCTGCTGCATTTCCATGACTGAATGAAGAGCTAGAGTCATTTGAAGCTTGATTGAAATGAATTAGAGCACGATTAAACCATTTTTTTTTGCTAATAGAAAATGACAAAAAAATGGTGGTAATGAAAAAAAAACTGCAAGAACCAACTAGAATAAAAAACGATGTGCGTAACTGTTGCCTGTCCTCAACGTTGAAGAGATAAACAAGCAATTGCCAAACACTGAAGGCAAAAAGGCCGCCCAATCCTATACCAGCAGAAACATAACCTGTAAAATTATAGGGCAGGATAGCACTGAGTATAAACGCTGAACCCAACAAAAAACTGGTTGATATTCCAACAAGAGCGGTTATACAATGCAACAAAATTACACCCACAGTCGTACTTGTAAATTGTATAATGAACGCAAATAAAAATGTAGCGATTACTAAACCGGTGCTACCAACAGTGAGAAAATAACTATGCATCTTGCCATAATAAAGAATGGGAACGGTAACAAGAAATAACGACGCAAAAAATACGATAACAATAGTATCGCCTGCAAGCGGATTGTTATATAAGAAAGTAAAAATGGTTAAATTACTATTTAAGATTGCGTTCCAAAAAACTAAACCGGAAACTCCCAAAATAGTAAAGGTTATTTTTGCAACGAAAATGTCAGAAAGGGGAATGGTAGCAGTAGAATTATCGACCTTTGCGGTCATGGATTGATCAACGGGTACTACTGGTATACTTTCAGAAAATCTAAGTTCTTGTAATCCTATAGGGTTTTCTTTCTCGCTTTGAGCGACGATAGGCAGCTGCACTATGGATTTCTGGCTACCTTTGACAGATGCACAATCTTGAAAATCTGCTCGCGCAGGATCCTCAGTGTCTGTGCCTACCTCAATAGAATCAAGAGGAACGGTTATTGCATCACCTTTTTCTTCGCAAACATACATCCCTACGGAGTCCGGAGATTCCACAAAAGAACCCATTGGGTAAAACGCTCCACACTTTCACCTACTAATTGGAAAATAATAATTGTTTCAGATGAAATTTTTCTCTTTGGCTCACACCGGTTAAAAAGTGCAAAACCAGCAGAAAGATCAAATTTCTTTACGAGCGCATCAGCTTTGCTGAAACAATTGTCTTCGCAGGGTCCCACCCTACAAATTGTCTTTTACCAGTAGGGGGGGATATTTAATAGCAGCATAGGCGAGTAAATAACTCGTTAGATAGCGATAGCGGAAATAAGTTTTATTCACCAAAAAATTTATTCTACAGTAACGGAAATGTCGAGATAAAGAACATGTCAATGGTTCCAACGAAACTAGAAAAAAACAAACAAAATTGGTTTCCGTCGTATTCTCATGCTCCAGCTGAGCAAATGAGAAACGAAAGGAGTAAAAAACACAAAAAATCGGAGGACTCTCTTTAAGTGAAGAACACATTCATTCTTCAAAAGAAGTGAGAAGGCTCTTTCTGTGTCACATTGCTTCGCAGTGACAACTGCGCGCATCCCCGAATTGCATATTCTTGCTTTAACACTAAAAGCTGGAACATGCTTCAAAAAATTGCGAATGTGAAACTTTTAATACACTACTAGATGAAACGCATATTGCTCGGCGCAAAATTATAGCTGAATAAACGGCGTGGTATAGGTATGAACTTGACGAAAACTTACACTAGGCCGTAATTGCATGCCATTGAAAGTCGAGGCTGGCGTCTACAGTAATTTTTTCCCCCGTTTTGTGATATGCATTGTGGACTAAGTAATCCCTATTTTTTAGGGGAATTCGTTCCATTTTCACTGTTTTATACCTGGAGGTTCAAAGCCAGAATGAGTGTGGTCTATAACAGTACCTTTTCAAAAGTGAAATAACATCCTTCACTGCCGGTCCCTTTGTCTACGATGATACTGGCCAAGCGGGAACCTATACTCTTCACAGTTTCTTGCGGGATTTTTGCAAATGCGCTTATAATATCAGTTTTAGCATACTCCTTCACCGTTGAGAACAATCAGAATGAGAATTATAGCGAAGGCCTTTTTTTTCAAACTTTAAAAAATGGAAACCAATTTTTAGCGCACATGCGCTTCACCTTGCGCTCCACAAATGTAGCAGGTAAGTCAACTCAATTGTTTTCTCATACTCTGGCATATTTATTTAAGTACATTCCCAGTAATTTCATCACATGCTTTGATGATGTACTATTTCACATGGATGAGTGGCTGGTACATTGTGATGGTAATACTGTGGAACTGAAATCTGCTGTGGAAACTTGAAAAACGACTACTTTTTTTAATGATTAGTTCTGTGGTGAGGTCTGTTAGAAATATGGAATCTACAGTCTAATATGACTGCTTGGGGTGTGCTATATCTGTTCACACTTTACTTTGTGATAGGAAATAAATAAGTTTTGATATTCGTATTTTTCCAAGGTGCACACCATTATTTCTTCCCGAAAGAAATAGGCAAAATACTAGATTTACTACCAATTCGAAGTGTAACACTTATTTCTTCACAAGGAAGATGGAATTCTTACTACTGGGGAGAGCCACCGATGGAGGTTCCCCCGAGTGGCTCTTTTATTATGGCAGATATTGAAGAGAATTACTTAAATCAGTAAAACTTGTTACTTTGCTCTCTTTTCAGTAAAGAATGTCATAACATTGCTGCTCACATTTGATGTCTGTTGTCTATTTCAATAATTCAAGGAGCACATTAACTAAAAGAGAATTCGAATATTATCTTGGAGTATGAGAATATTTTTATTCATTTCTTCTTTATTTACAGTACGTGGACCCAGTTACTTGCTATTCTTGATGGATTGAGCTGTATCCCGCTGGATTCTCTCTCAGATCTGTACTCCTCTTCGAGACTTCCTCGTGATGACTTTGACTCAATGGGCGGTGAGTTTTTGCTAAGTACTGCATCGCGTCTTGTATTTGTATATTTTGGATTACCGTAGAAGTGAGTTTATTTTTGTTTGATTTCTTTATTTTTTACTTCAAGGTACACGTTATCAGACTCTTTATTCTTCTTTACCGCATGAAACTTTTTGCTTGGAAAATCTATCTAAATGGAGAAAATTTTTCCCCTGTGGAAAAGACGTTAGACAACTGCTTGCACAATTTCTAGAAAATTTTCATGCATGGCATATCCTATTAAATAACTGACAATGGAATCAGATTATAAAAGCAATGCGCACTTCATATTTAGCACAAAAAGTTGTCAAGTACTTTCTTTTTTTACGTGAAAAAAAAATTGATAGAACAAGACAGGCAATTTGATTTTCGTTTATTTGTCAAAAATAGATATGCTTCTTTGGTCAGGTGGGGATTCTTTCTCTTGTAGACACCCAAGAGTTAATGAAATCGCCATACAAGTCACTTGGCTTTACCGCAAAAACTGTTTTTACCAAAACGGGGAATCCAGCTTTCGTGGAACTCGTCCTGCAATTGAGTGTTGTCCTTTCTTTGCCAAAAATCGGATCCGGTGCGATATTCCATTGTTTTGTTTATTTCATTTAGCTTGCTGTTTCTATTTTGGAGTGGAAAAAATTTAATTTACTATTGTCTACCGAGTCTGCTTAATGTATAGTTAATGGCCTGAACAAATTTTTCATTTGGATTGAATAATTACTTTTACAGCACCCTATTCTTTGAAGACTCTTTTCCACTCCTCCAAGCCATTTATTGATTGTCCTTTAGTTACAAGTTCCAACTGTCACTTCAAAGTGCCACATTCTTTGGATCATAATGAGCACACTCGAAGACATCGGTAACCTGATATTGCAGTTAATGATGTAACCATTTTATCTTTTATTTATTATCTATCCCAATGAAATTTTTCTCTATAAAAGCATCCACCCGATGCTAGCTGATCCTTTCTTACACTACTATCCTTATTCTTAACAGCCTGGATGAGAATGGAGATATCCTCACTGGAAATTGCAGCGCGATTGGAGAAGAATTTCTTGTATATTGGGGAAAGGGTTTGCCATACATTGCTTCAAGTAAACCACATTCCAGGATCGAAGTAAGTATTCTGGCATAGAAACGGATCTAATCTGTAGGTATTTGCGTAAGCAGTCTGTTCTTTTGTGATAAACCGGTCATTTTGTGTTTAGCTACAAAAGCAAGAACTTGGAAGTGTCTACAACATGAATCCCTCTCAGAATTTGCAAGGTGGGAAATACCTGAATTTATCTTGGCGTTTTCATTTATCAGCTTCATTGCTTAAGGAGAAAATCCTACCCTAATTAATTTTGTCCCATTTATTTTTAATATTTTAATTTTTCAGCTGGTTTTTTGTTGCGCTTTACTAATCATGATTCCTTAAATTCAAAAACCATTCGGTTAAACCAAAAAGATAGTATTTGCATTTGCTCTCTATAGTTCATGTAATATCACGTTCAACTTACCATTGAACAATTTGTTCATATTTTCAACAAAAGTATTTTTGAGTTTTTTTTAATTAAGTGCTGTTACTTTCTTCAGTGTAAACTTCCAATATACTCATAGTACTACATTCTACTTGTGCAGTTATCATGATTATTTCCCGCCCTATCTAAAACCACTTTTGCACACATTTTCGGCGGAGTACCGTCATGCCAAATCTTTTCATCATGTAAGGAAAATCTGAATTTGAATTTTATGATTCGTTTTGCTCTAATTATACAACATTTCTTATGACTTATCATGGAACTATATACTTTCAAATATCCCACTTTTGAGATTACTTATTAATCTTTCCAAGTGTCTTTTACATATCGTTTTGATGATTTTTTTTGTTGGGATGCTCTTATACATGTAGGAGAAATGCCACGATAAGGTCCTATTTGGAGAAGATGCATTGCAGGATCTACAGATTAAGTGGGGTTTCACAGATGGTAAAAAGGTTTCGTCGACATTCAGTTTACGTACTGAAATTCCACCTCAATGTTTCCTACTTGTGCGGTACTATCCATTAAAAGAAATGCAAGTCTTTTTTCCTTTGAAAATTAAAAAAATATCTTGATCTCTTTCAATTATTTTAGATTTGACATGATAAAAGCGTTCATACCGTCAAATCGCTTCAGCTTTGATGTAAACCTTGGGAAATCATTGAAAAGTGGAATTCTTTTAAGCACGGTAAGATGCTACATACTGTAAAATTTCAGATTATATTGCTTTTTATTCTTATGGTAAAAATTGAAAACTTGGTTTTTTTGATTTTTTAACGTGTATTCCGTTGTTTCTGTATTAGCCTAATCAGGGGGATTTTCTTTGGCCATCTCTATTTTCATTTTTGATTCCATCTTCTCATAAGAATGTAACATCCAATGCCCTATTTCAAGATGATTTTCTTATGAAAGAAGAATTGGCTATCTTTACCGATGACTGGTGGACATGGCAATTTCCTTCTGAGTTATTGATAGCGATCCCTGTTCCTGATTTTAGTGAGAAAACACTGTGCATAATTGAGCACATTCTCGAAAGTGCATGCTGCTTTAATTCATGTTAAGTTTTATACCCATATAGATTCAGTTGATTTACATTTTTTAATTTGTTTTTAGGTATGACATACAATATTATGGCATTTATCGGCATTTTACTTACATTTTTTTTTGCATCAATTTTTCGGGCAGCTACAGGATAAAACAATTATTTTGCTTATAAGTTTTCAACCAAATTAGTGTAAAATACTATTATGGAGTAGCCGCCGAAATATTTTGTTACAGTGGTAAATTTTTATGCGTAGCATTCCTTTTAATTTGAATTCCCCAGCAAACTATTTGAAACCTACTTAAAAGAATTTTCCGACTATGTAGCTACCTGACTTGTAAATCGTGAAATACTCTTATTCTTTGTTTGCTACAACCGAATATTAATAAATTTACATCTTTAAGTTGCTGCATATCCGCTGTTGTCACTTAATGAGTATGTGAGATAATTTTGAATTCTTTATCGAGACAATTCAGCAGTAATGGCGTTGATTCCTGTTGATATCGAGTGTACTATGAAATATCTAGGGTGTTAGGGCAAGTGCTAGATCGATCATGTCAAACAGAGTGGTATTTCGGTATTACTCCTATAAGAATGCATGACTGCAATCTTTTATTACTTTTGCTACATTTTCTAGGTGTAGATAGACTTATTGTTCTTATGCAAACACGTAAACCTTACTTGTAACATTATTCTACTGTTCTTTCTAATGTCAAACCTACGTGAAATATGATTATTCATGAAATTAAAATTGCGATGAAATTATATTTATTTTTCATTACTGTAATTTTACTACGCTTTGCTGACACAACTTAGCCCGCATTCTTTTTACTCCGCTTTCTAATAAGAAGTTTGTATACGAAAAAAGGGGCATGCATGAATATAGATTTATTGCAGAGCACAACCAGTTACAGTTATTGCTTTGGTATTTGTAAATTCAATACCCTTTCTATCTTCGCTTCCGCTGCATCACCAACAGCTCACTAGTCCAAAGCTGACCTTTTTCATGGAAATATTATAATTCACACCATGATGGATAACTGCTAACAGTTTTGTATTCCTAGTTAATTTATGATCAAAAAAGAAACCTTTTTAATTCTAGCTCTTTTTTTTACACACGCAACAGCTTATAATACTCCATGGCTTTTTTCTCAATTACCCGTAAGCTTCTTTTTCTGTCCAAAACGGTGTAAATTAAAAAAACGTTCAGCTAGACATAAGTAAATACAAGTGGGTTCAAAATGTTGGGATATCCCACAACGGAGCATATCAAGGTTATTGTGGTTTGCATCTGAAAACTGAGAACCTAACCACGTGAGGCAATTGGACTAAAATACTGTGAACGGAAAATGAGAGGGCTCCGCAATAAAAAAAGTTCATTGCAAAACTAACGTAGGGACGAACTGCTACATACCAAAAGGAAGGGTTAAGATGCAAACAAAAATCCAATGTCTTCGCTAGTTTCCGCTGGTTGTTATTTTAGTTGGTAGTAAGTTTGTCATTGCAGGCTCGAAACAGCAACCAACATTTGAAGTAAGATTACAACTCTGAAAAATTACCAGGGAAATGGTGCGTGCTTCTTGTGTATCTTTGTGCCGGTAAATATGTTGTTCTCGATTTTTATTTCCTGACAACTACTCTTCAGATCAACGAAATGTATACTAACCATACGTGACTAAATCGATCTTGGTTCCTGGTAATTTTCCGCCGAATTGCCAGCAAATTTTGCAAATCATCTGCTATCTTATAGGAAGCTGGCAAAATAGCTCATTCATATAGAGATTAATTGTAAACGAGCTATTGCTCATTGGGCCGATCGAATAAGATCCCGGCCGAAATAGAAGTAGAGTATAGGGTGTTGCAGATGAAATAGGCAATAGTTACTTAGTTTTTGTAATGTAACATCCTAAATTAGTCGAGATGAGGAGAATGACTACTTTTATTGTGAAATCCTAGTTACACTCTCTAAGCAGTGAACTCTTATAACTCCCCCCCCTTCACTTGTGGACTTGGACTGTAGAATGAAGTCTAATTAATGCAGATGAGCTAAATACATTTAAGTGCAAAGTTGTTTTATTTAACTACTCGAAAGGTTATCTAAACAAACAATATCACTCTTGCCTAAGAACAAGAAAATTCGAACAATACATCAACGAAAAATATAAAAATAAAAGAAAGAACAAAGAAAAGAACTGCCTATATATTTAAGAAAAATATATCCCACGTCATAACCGTTCGTCTGTATTATTCCCCCCCAGCTCGATCCCTTATATTAACTACCATGTAATAGGATTGTTACATTAATAACATCACTATTTTCCATCGTGTCATAGACCAACCGTGCGTTTAATAGCAATGTATGTTTTGATAGTACATGAGTTGTGGGACCACGGACAACTCCCTGAGATATTGTGAATTTAATGCGAAGTACAGGAGTTGGTTAAGAAGAGGTATTTAGAATAAATTTAGCGCAATTTATAAAATGGCTTACCATTATTTTCCTTCTCTAGCACAGCATAAGGGGTTGGGTAACACACGGCTTGAATCATAAATTAAATTCATTAGCAATGGCAATTCATTTTTTTGGAAAATCTGTTTTAAAATTTAAAATAGCAAATAGAAATCTTAGATCTTTAATAAAGTTTTTTACCGGACACTTAAATCCAGTTGAAAATCCAATTGCCCAAATTCATTCTGGTATGGTATGATGCAAGCTTTGTGAATTTTAAACATCGATTAGGAAATTGGCGTTTTTTGTATCTGACTTAACGCTGCTCTTCATACCTTAGTAATGCCAGTATTGCTGCTTGTCAAACCACCCTCAACAAATTGATGCATAGCATAAAAACTTTAAAAGTGACCGTAAGGAAATGGAATAGCATTGAGAAAGTTGGTTACTCCGCTAAAAAATTCTTTGCGGAGTATCGATATTGCGTGCGGGCAATTTTCCCCATATATAACTTATGCTTTCCCCTCCTTTTTTAGCCACAAGGGGTTTCTTACTGCCCTTCTGGCAACTGAGCACGAGAACAATACGCAGTTCCAATATTTTGGCAAACGATTGCAGAGGCAGAGGCAAATAAGAGAAAGTTTCAAAAGTTGTCCATTTAAACCAGTGTCCGTTTAGGCTTACATCAACGCAAACGGGAGAGCTTCTATGTAAGTTCTTCCAGAATACAATATAGAGTCTCCGCCGTTCGCAAGAATATTGGTACAGTCTGCAAAGCAATAGGCCAAATCTTAGCAACTGTTTTGAAGAATGCGTTTGACTAGTTTTCGAGGAGACGCTGGGGAATCTCATCATTACAGAGCTGCTGATTTTCTAAGCATATGTAAAGTTTCAACAGGGAAAGACCGAGAAGAAAAACCCTGTTAAAGGATTATAAGAAAAACCCTATTAAAGGACTCTATAATCAATCATCAACAAATGGAACCAAACTCTCAGACTTTTGCGACCCTTACTAAAGGCGATTTACTTTTGTCGAGGTTCTTTTTTTTTTTATGCGGAGCAGCGGGTCTACAATTTGGAAATGCCATACTCAATAGCATATTCCCTCTATTTAACATTCTTTACAAAAACCCTCTAGCAGGCGATACAGTGATAATTGCATTTTTTGTGTCCTTTTCTATCGGTGCTGCATTTTTCATGCTTTGGCCTCGAATCTCTTTACTGTTTATGGGGTTAAGCATCCTTGGATCTGTATGTTGTATTATTTTTTTTGGGTTGACCGTACAGCACACTAATGACTGGGTAGGTATAGTTGTAATACATATTGTTGTATCAGCCAGTGGCTTCTTCAGCAGCATATTTGTAACTGCTGGATTTGTTCTTGCTGCGATTTCCCCAGCAGTTTTCGCAGGCTATGTTGTCGCTGGAATGGGTTTTTCTGGAATATGTGCATTTTCTCTTTTTCAGCTGTTAAATTCCTCTTTTGATATCCTTGATATTTCTCAATTGCGCTTACTGATCTGGTTGTTCCATGGATTATGTGGTATTTTTGCTCCTTTGTTCATGATCGTCCTTTTCTTTCTCCAGAGAAGAGAGTGGGTTAGAATATGCGTTAAAGAATTTAATAATGAAAAATTGACCTCAACTGTCTTCAATTCCGAAGATGGGAATGTTTCGACATATCAGAACCCAGCTCGCCCCAAGAGAGTCCTCATCCGCCAGGCCCTGAAAATGCTATCTATTTGTAGTATATCCTACATTTGCACGTTTTCAGTATATCCTCAAGTTGGACCCTTTACCTGGAAAGTTCGGAGAGTGACAGATGCCAGTCTTTTAGTAGGTGTATATCAGTCTTTTGACTTCGCTGGACGTTATTTACCAAACTTTGGAACTTTTTTTCACTTGAAGCAACGAACTCTCATGTTTGTTGCTCCCCTCCGATTTCTTTTCATTCCGACCTTCCTTGTTTTCAGCTTAGTCCCAGATCCGATTTTTGGTAACATATTCTTACAAATTGGGGTAATGGCGATATTTGCGATTTCCCATGGATACTCGGTTTCTTTATCCTTGATGGAAGTACCTCACTCAGCAAAATCCACTCGTGAAAAGGGTCTTTTGGGTGTCGTGAGTAGTTTCTGGCAGATGAGTAGTGCTGCCATTAGCCTTATCCTGTCAAAACTAATGAAAATTGCTATTTTACAGTAGCTTTGGTTTTTGCATGCTTGAAGAAAAGTGCCTAGACTACAGTTGCATTGTTTTCTTGTTTTGCACTATACGTGGATATTTTATAAGTTTCCCTTTTTACAATTTATCTTGTGTTTTGTATTGCGCCATTCAAAGCGATGCGCTTTCACACATAACGCAGTTTTTTAAAAGGAATTTATGTAGACGTAATTTTTTTTTACGAGGGTGTAGATGTGAGGAAATCTTATGTTTCCTTGCAATGTTTTTCTGATTTGGTGTTTGCAAAAAGGGTTTTAAAATTCGTCCCATGTGCAGAATCGATTGAGACACCCATTTTTAGTACAACTGACGGAGACGTCCTTTTTGCATAGTTATAACTCTATTTTAGGTTGAACTTTTTTATAGAAATTTTTTAAGTGAAAAATTCGATAAATTCAAGAAAGTGCCATTCAAGAAATGATAGCCCTGAATGCAACACCTATTTCCTTTTCATGAAAATTATTACATTCCATTCTCGTTTGGAGCAAAGTTTAATGTGATTGCTTAGCCTTATTTACGAGGGCGAAGACCCGCCGCACTCTCTTTTTTCATATCTGCACGTCAGCACTCTCTTTTAAAATTGACCCGTATAGAAAACCTCTCTACACTTTGAATTTTTGCTATATTTTTGGTATTTAACAAAGCGAAGGAAATTTATCTCGGTGATTCGTTTTTAATGTTTTTGGTTTCGTTTCAATTCTCTATTTGCTGATCCCTCTCTATCACTGTAGCATAATTTTGTTGCGAAAGATCCACGCCATGCGAATCCACTCTTGTGAATTTTTTTAAATGGACTCTTGAGAGTGTCATCGCTGATCTAAAGAGTTATTTGTAAGAATTCTTCAAATAAAGTAAGGAAAGATCCAAACTGTAAACCTCGAAATTCAAGACAAAGCTCACTCTATGTATACCCCTTAAATGGCTCGAAATACGTCAACGCTCGTTGAATACTCTCATTTCAAGTAGGAACTCACCTAAAGCGGGTAGAAACAGATGAATAGAGTTAGGCCAGTAAACGAAAAAATGCAGGTTTCATCATTTTAAAAATGGCAGCTTAGGAAAACGTTTAAACAAGGAAAGTCTAAGGGATTCTCCACGGCAAAGACACTCTCTACAAAAAAAATATTTTAATAAAAATAGAATCCATTTTTTACACAAACAGGTTAAAGATACCACTTAACAACCGGGGAAGATGTAATATCTATACAATCGCGTTTAACTGAAATTTTCTACTATTAGAATACTAAGAAGGATTTTTGGACCGTTCGAGTTATTAAAAAAGCATCACGCTCTGCCACTCATACAGCAAACCCATTAAAAAATACACATAGATTGGACGTCGTCGTGTGGCATGGCGTGTAATTCTGAAACGTAAGGCGTACATGTGAGATTTCTTTGGAATTTTACCCAGAGAAGAAAAATGGCACATGTGAAAAAGATTTACAGTGCTACTGCAGGTAGAAGTTTGTTTATAGGATAGACAACTATTGGCAGAAAGATACTCTGATGACGGGTGTCGAACATTTTATTTCTGAGCAATTCTCAGAGTACCCATTCTACGAATAGTGGAACCAGGAAGAGTGCTTTGAGAGGATACGAGCGTAGCTGTACCCATTTGAGAATTATCTCGAATAATATCCTGAAATTGAATCATAGAAAGCTATCAAAGGCGTTAAAATGAATAAAAATAGACCCAACACCCTACAGTTCACGGCCGAATCAAAGTGGCATCATCCCATTAAAATGTTATCCCTTAAAACTACACGCCATAGAAAGGCAAGGCTATACGAAAAAAGGGGTACCACCACTTCCATATCAAGAAAGATGAGCGATACAGCAGCTCCTACATCTTCATTTTACATACCATAGCATAAGAGCGTGCTTCCTCTTCATCTCCAACGGGAGTGTTATGGAGAGGTGGGGAAATAGCAGGCGTGAAGCTCTCTTCAGGAATCACACCGGCAACCGTTTCTGAATATGAATCGACCCCTTTCCTCACCGACATATCTAACGCTTGATTCGTATTTCCTTCAGGAAAAGGATCAGAATTAACAGATAATCGTTCCGCTTCACCCACAGATCGACCCGTTAAAAAAAAGGGGAGAGAACGATCAAACTTCAAAGTAGAAAGATCACGCGGTTTCGACATTCTAATGGGATTAACTCGATCCGGTGGAAGAATTCCAGTTGCTTTTCCTGAAACATCCAATTCATCTACAACGGAAATATCTGTACGATAGGACATATCTCTAGGAAAAAGATGTCTGTCCCTAGTCTTGTAAGGCAGTGAATTCAGCCGCGAAGGGGAAATCGATGATTTTTCCCTCTCAATTTCTCCACTATTATAAAATCCTGCGGAAGAAAGGGAATGGGCATCATCAGGAACAAAGATTCCTTGAACAATCTGTGGTCCCATTTTATACTTCTGTAACGTTCCTAAGTGCATCTTCACCCCTTGGCCTTCATCAGAAACGGATAAATCAACACCTGAATGACTCTTGATGCGTTGGATGACATATTCCTAAGCAAGAGAAAAATGTATCAGGGAGGTGCTCACATAAAAAATAAGAAGAAGAAGAAGGAGAAGAAGAAGAAATAACAGGATGGTGTTTGTTTGTCTTCTTCAAGAGATGAAAGGGGACAAAAATGTACAAATTCAATTAAAAAAAGCACGCTCATCCAAGACTTTAATACGCCTCACCATCATAACAAAAATTATAATACCCAAGACCTATATATATATATACTTCAAAGAGATAAACGTAATGAAAAAAAAGGAAATCTTCTCGTCTTAAAAAAAACTATCCTCTGAATTTTTAAATACCTCTGGGAGAACTCCCTAGCATTATTCTATTCCTAGTAGAAGTAGGATTCACAGAGTCTCTCATAACCGAGATCCATGAACTACAATGAAAACGTCCAAATTCTTGCACAAAATCCCTCAGGGGGGTGGTTCAAATACAAAGCAGACAGCATGCGTAGATGAGTCACACTTCTTCATCTTTTTAAAAACATCTCTACCCCTCCATTTGACCCAAAATAGAGTGGAGATTGCCTCAGATGCACTCTTATAATACTTACTCTCGAATTTCGACGACTGGTCCCATTAAAGGAGTGTAAACCGTGCGTTTCTTTCCCTCTTCCACCCTCTGGATCAACGCAAACGCCTCCTAAGCGCGTATCTTCTCCGGTGTGGGCAGCAAATTTCGCAGTTTGACCATTCTTTTTATTTTTAGATCCTGAAAAATATAAAACAAAGGAATCACACTACTTAGAGTTTTCAAAAAAGTTGAAAACACATTCTAACCCCCTACAAAAAAAAAAAAAAACGAAGAAATGTATACTAGCAAACGTATGTACAAGCCGTATCGAAAATCCCATTTCACTATGAATTAAAAGCTATCCTCTAAAGCATGAAAAATAGAACTGCAGGATGTTGAGAATTGTAAAATGACACAAATGAACCAGTAAGGTTACTGGCTCAGCTTTACGAACCTTTAAAATAAAACCGTAGGACATATTTCATAAAAAAAGTACGAAGTATTTGTGAAAATCCACTTTTGGAGGATTCAGTTTCATTTGAGTTTGGTAAATTCGTTCCTGTGGATAAATCTGAACAACCAAATCAACATGAAAAGACTTTTAAAAATCATGTGCAACCCCATCGTTATAGTTTTGATATAAGGATGGATAATTTTTTGATGCACGATAAAGATTTTTGGAGGATGCGCACTCTATAGACTGCTCAAATTCTATCACAGCTGCTTAAGATACCTCAAATAAACAAAAAATGAATACGAAGGCTCCAATAACACAGTTTCTATGACCATTTCTATGACTTTTATATCGAAAAAAAGCAAGGAAAAAGTAGTAGGATTGGCTTTAGTGACAAGGCTCTATACGACGATCCTATTCACGTTTCTTAAAAAGAAGACGATGGTACTGTTTGTACTACTTCATAAGAAGAGAGTAAGAAAAAATCCTAATAGTGAATTGATGGGTGGCTGAAAAAGATATCCAGTAAAGCCTACAAAACAGAGATATCTCTTACTGCCTCCCAAAAAAAAACAAGGGAGAATTTCCAATCCTCCTACTACATTTCAAGGATACATCCGGTACAGCAGAGCAATACTTTTCACATAGAGTGAAAGTATCGAGTAGAGTTTCGATATCTCTTTTTCAAAAGAAAATAACCATCCCATCTACAACAAAAGAATAGTAATGCAATCATATACACACAAGGAACCCTAAACAAAACAATAGAGTATTCCATCTTTTACGTGGATGCTTTGTAAAGAATGTGTTGTAACTCATCTTCTCATCGGGGATAACCTGGCCAAGATGAACCGGCATTGAATCAGGCTGCTTATAGACAGGCTGCAAAAAAAAATAAAAAGAGAGAATAGACCCACATCCAACTCATAAAAAAAACCACCCTTTCATTCTGCTATCCTTTGAACAGACACACATCCCTTGAAAGAGAGAGTAGAATAATGCCTTCAGAGTGAAGGGCATTCTATAGCAAAGAAGAGTTAATTGAAAACATCAAATGAAAACTTAAAAAACGTGGCCAAGAGAGCTTAAAGGGAACTCACCGAATGCCGCTGCATACACACACAAAAATAAAAGAAAAAAAATATTTTACTTTGCAGATCAAAATAGACAAAGAGTGTATCTACTGTGGGTCTCTATAGGGATAGGCTTTGTACCAATGCAATTTGAAACCAAAAATAAAACAGAAAAATGCAAGTAGGAAACAGAAAAAAAGAAATATAGAAGTACATGGAATAAAAGGAATGTAAAAAAATTACAAAAAAAAAGTAAAAAAAATTACAAAGATTGCAGCAAATGCATCAATGCTCAGAATGTAACGATAACAGTAAACCAATAAAAAAAATAAAAGGTCCAATTCTATAATCTATTACCCAAAAATAACAAAATTTCTTCAATGCCCTGGCTTACCAATATCATATTATGTAATTCAACAGCCACTGGATAATCCAGAAGCGATTTAATGCGTGTGACAAAATCATCATGCAACTGCTGCAATGGAAGATCATTTGGGCTTTGTCCAAAAGGATTTTCCATAATGCAAGCTGTAGCAAACATAGCTTGAAAGGTGCAAATGGCTAAAATGGATAAAACAACGGCAAAAACCTATTCAAACAGAGAGAGTATAATCCTTTTAAAAAACAGTAACTTGAACGACAAGGAGGCAAGCCATGAACTATATAATAGAGGCAGGACAAACCGTATCTTTTATCCACGAGATCACAACAAGGGGGACAACAAAAGACATGGTCCAATCCATAATGTAAAGTAATTGCACGTAGGGAAAAGGAAATGGAGTATCCTCTATTTTACACGCTTGATTAAAGGAGAGCATTCCAAGCGATATGACTTGCCACGATCGTGATACTATGGGACCAGGAACATTTAATCCACCATTATTCTGCCGTGAGGCACACGCTTGTAGAATCCAATGAGAAACTAAGAAGGATTGGTCGTTAGTAACAGAGAGCCGCTGCAATTCTACTTCAGAGACACCACCTATACGGAGTAGGAGGAGTATGATGAACAGTAATTACTATCATTTTATAAGGTTACAATTGGAAGCTGTAATGCTTTTAAAAAGAATCCATAAGACTAAAAAAAAAAAAAAAAAAGAGAATCTGCTTAGCAGAAACGGTTTGAAAGTGCATCTAAATGGAAACTCTCTCTCTTTGTTCTTGTAAAATTGTATCGATTTACTCCATTGCAATGCAAAAATTTGGATACAAATTACTGCAAAGTAGAGAATGGATCTCCAAAAAAAAAAGAAAAACCGCTAGCCTCTCTCTTTTACTAAATGAAAAACAGTAACCCGAAATAACTATAGCTCGTTGCAGGCCAATACTCTCAGACGAAAAGTGTATTCAATAATTTTCCATTAAGATGTAAAAGAGAACATTTTACGCAATAAAAAGTTTCGATTAGCGTATTCAAAAACGATAAAACAATGCGCAATGAGAGGCTTCTCATACAAAAAACTCACCCAAAACTTCTAGTTCAACGCAGTTCGAATAGCGATTGAGCAGATATTGAATAGAAACAGCGTGGAGTAAAGATACTAAATGCGCAATTTTTGCTCTCCAAGCTGACCCATCAGCTATCATCTCTGGTTTAACATTTTGTTCATCAAAAATAATAAGCTGGGAAATCAGATCACCCCAATAGCTGGCCATAGTTTGTACCTGCACGAAACAGCAATTAATTTAAAAGCTAACGGGATAGATAGTACAGACTAAATTGTTTCCTTGATGTTCTAGAAGTCACAAACTACATTTTATTTAGGTAAAATCAACGCTTAATATTTTCGTTTCTTCGTAACTGAAAAATACTCAGGACATGAGAAGTAAGTCAACAGTGAAAGTGTTCGCTCAGTAAGAAGCCCCTCAAAAAAATTGAAAGAGTACACAGAGGGCAAGTAGTGGGAAAATGGAAGAAGCTCACATATCTTTTAGTTAGTATGTTAGCGCGTAAATATGTGCATTATAATGCTGATAGGCAAACGCATGCAATATCATATTTATCTGCTACAGTTGACAGCAGCTTGGCAATAAAAAATTTATCGTCATTCAAGAAACGTGGAAGAATTTCCATTGTTCCAACGGTACGAAGACAGTAAGAGTACGCTCAACGTAACAAGATAGATAATTCGTTCTTAGTGTAACAAAAAATTGAAGGACTTATCGCTATCTGCACTAGAAAAGTTTACATGCGTTCGCGCTTCCCAATAGCGATTATATGCTTGATTTGTATGGAAGGCCACTGAAAAAATCGCTAACTGCAAAAAATAGGAAAATGGGGTGGGATGCCACATCAAATAAGATCCACTAGTGGAAAATTGATTAGGAAGCAGATATCGTAGTAGAAGAACCATGGCAGCTGCAATAAGGGCACGTGGAATTAGCTGCGGTAAGATAGAGCCTTTCAGGCGCAGCAAAATATGAAATCTCCATACTTTGTGAAGGTTGCGAGAAGTCATTTTTTCTTATTGTTTGCTTTTTAATTGATATATGTAGTCCCGTGATGCTGCATCCTCACGACGTTATCCAATACCTACACAGTGCAATCTTCAGAGACACTAGAGTGATCCTCGCACAAGAAATATAAAGAAGAATAAAGACTTTTGGAAGCGATTAAAACCGCGATACGAATTTTTTAGTGTCATGTGCAACATACACAAGCATAGTAACCGTTAATAGCACAATACTTTTCGAAAGAATTTTTAATCTAAATCATCCCAAAATTACAGGTGGTTGCAGAAGTATGTAAAAGCAAGTAATTGTTTTAAGAAAAGAAAAGTTTCAATGCTATGTTACTATGGGAAGGAATCAGTCGTTCTCGTTAGCTTTTGTTGTTTGCTACCCCGCCTCTCCTTTCTTATCCAAGCAGAAGATTGACAGAGTAAGACATATTAGCGCACGGGGTTGGAAAGTCCGGCGGAGTAAGATCGATTGCATAAGATTTGATGAGTCATATTGACGAGCACCACCGGAGACCATAGCATCGCAGTTTGTACTTCAAAGTTTATGATGCTAGATTCCCGGCAAAGAAAAACTTTTCTCGATACCCTGCAAAAGAAAATCACTTTTTTATCCCGGATATGGAAATGAAGTTCTTTAATCCCCGATATGGAAATGAAGTTCTTTAATCCCCGATATGGAAATGAAGTTCTTTAATCCCCGATATGGAAATGAAGTTTTTTAATCCCCGATATGGAAATGAAGTTTTTTAATCCCCGATATGGAAATGAAGTTTTTTAATTCCCGGCATGAGAATGTTGTATCCGGTATGAGAATAACGTTTATAATAAATACACGATATGAGCAAAATATTTTTCGCGAAATGATTGAGAATGCTACTTCACAACATGTGACGGCGAAGTGCATTTTTACTTTTGGGGATTTAAATAGATCCAACGCGAGAACCTCATGGTATTTGATGCATATTCCACAAGGGTTGAACGTTACATGGAATCTGAGAAGTAAAATTAGTATCCACAACTTCGTCATGAAGCAATACGTACAAGGTTGACTTACCTATTTTAAGATGAAAATAGCTTCTGTCTTCACGATGTAGCCGACTTCTCTAATGTTTGGGGCGATAATGTAAAACGATAAGTTACTGTGAGTATCATATATTAAATTATTTTATGAATGATGTTGCCAATTCTTGCAGAATTCCTATTCACCTCTTCAATGAATTATAAGAAATTAGATTGCCATATTGCTTTTACCCCAGATCATCTGTAGAACTTGTCACAATAGCGGTGGTGCAAGTATACGGTACAAGATAGTTATACCACTTCATGATATTTTTACTTTGTTTGCATTTAATTTTTTCCACATTTCTTCTACCTTGCAAGTTGACCTTAATTGATGCCTTACCTTGTCGCTGTGTAACAACTAGTTGTCGCTCCCCGTAGCAGTATTAATTTAATTAAAATTCATTTAGCAACCCATCTTGACACCTGAAACAGCTGTAGTTAACACTTACCATCACCTTTAAAAGGATAGGGTAGAAAGGAACTGCACAGTAACCTTGTAAGGTTAGATTATACTTTTTGATTTTTTTCATGCAGCAAAGAAGATTCTTAGGAAAGGAGAGCGAATTTTGTTTTTCCCTTCTCAAACTGCTAGCTAGTACATTTCTTCTTGTGTACAAACTTTTTTCTTTATAAATAGTATGAAAATTTGTGGTACATTCTTATCGCATAAATGCTTTTATTTTTTTACTCGCTGAGGCCAATATTTATCGATTGGTGAAACACGACTAAGCTTAAGTTACATTTGCAAGAAAAACCACTTCTACAGAAATGATTGAAGATGTAACAAAAAACTACCCTAAAGGACATCACTATTCGAAAGTTCGGTGCTGTAACTAACGGTGTAAATTACACAATCTGATGAAATATAGAAATAAATAAATGTAATAGCAATTCGTTCCTTACAATATGCTTGCGGAGATATAACAGAATAAAAAGAAATTTTTACATTCAGTTATTTTTTGGGGGGTTTTCGTTATCTAAACAAGCTAGTTTTTTGTTTTTTTTTTCCCGTGACAATACAGATGAATGAACGTAAAATTGTTCATTTTCACTAACAACCCCAGTATAAGCTAGATCACATAGAAAATATACGCAGTGTAATATAGTGATTTTTATATCACTTGGATTTGCCAACTGAGGTCTATCGATTACGGCTAAATATTATTTCCCAGCCAATAGCGTGATAATTCGAATACATTTACAATTGTGAGGAAGTGGATAAACGTAGGAGTATAAATATATCTCACTAGGTTTGGGTTTGTTCGTTTACTCTATTAACCTTCTACCGAAAATAGAATACAAGCAACGAAAATTAGAGCTATTAAGCTCATCAATCTCTGAATGGTCTTGCTAATAATAAATTCGTAACTTAAGGGCGTCGACAGCTCCTAATAGATCCTCGTACAATACCCCCATTCACCTTCATTACTTTTGTGTTGTCAATCTATGTGTCTGACGTACTCTCGGTACTTTTCGTCTCTCCCTCTGGCTTTGTCTTATCGTCTAACGGGTCACAAGTTACTACCATGGATAGCATACTTCTATTGAAGCTTGTGCGTAACTTAATGGGTAAAAATACTATTCATTTTAGGTATTTCAACTTAGGATATTCTTCCGTACATATTAATTAGAACTTCATAATTACATTTCACAAGTAGAATCCATATTATGATTAAGAAACGTATATCGTAGGTAGATAATACATTATGTCTACTATTCCTTACTTTACAACCTGTGTAGGTTTACTTGCGAGGTGACTTTATCGTGCACAGCAATCGTGTGTAGATACAGGTTTTCTATTCTTAGAACCTGTACGCAGATTCCTAGCTGCGAAATTATAGCGTGTCCACTTTTCCCTCGTTATATGCAGTGTCAGAAAGTACAATTCAACTGATTTACTGCCACGTTTCATGCAAGTAGTGTGGTTATGGGGATGCACATGCAGTATCTTTTTTGGTTTTGTGTCCAAGCCGTACAATGTGTATTAAAACCATTGCGTATTGGTCATTAGAATTGTGCTTTTCTGACGAGACATCTCCTTATTTGAGTTATTGTGTACACTACACTGTTTAAACAAAAGAGAAATAGAGTGATACATGTTGCAGTCCTACTTTGCTTAGTTTATTCCCGGTAATTTATAAGCTAATAGCCGAAGCATGAATCACCTACTTCTCAAATCGATATGCGACCCCTGCTTACAAAAGAGGCTAAAGCATATTTTATTGCGCTAACCAGGTACTCATGCAATATCATTCTTTTCAAATATCAAGTAAGCGTTCTGAGAAAACTTCATGCATTCAGTCATGGGAACATGTTTAATTTTTATAAATGAGTGCATTTATGCTCCGTACACATTAAATATAGTTAGAACGAAACGGTGGATTAATCCCCAAAATTTTCCTCACCCCCAGTTAACTGTTACATGCCGAGATATTGTTTAAAGATTCCATTGAAATAGAAAAATATGATGTAAATGGAATAAGTACATTTCAATCTCTGTCATCGCAAAGAACGACAAAGTATACTGAAATAAAAATGGTTATTCAAAAATATTAAAAGTTTGAACAGGAGTGGGAACAAACATTCAAATAGTTTACTGACTATATAGACGCACTTTTATAGAACCTTTTCTGTACTTACGAACCCCTAGTCAACTTGCTTGCTTTGAAGAGATTTGCTTCGAACTATCAATTGCTGCGTTCTCTGTTTTAAGTAATTTCTGAAAGCGGCATCCTTAATAGCGTGTTAACGATCTGCAAAAAATTGATAAACCTGTATATCATTTGCTTTATGTTCTTGTATAAATTAGTGCAGAGTGGCATCGATGACGACAATAATGTTTACATACTTTCAGTATTTCTCAGATGCAATTGAAATGTCCATTGGAATCATGAGATCAGAAATGAAAAAATTATTATACAGCATTAAAATACTCTATTATGAATGGAATGTTAAATTTTAGGAGGCGTTGTAATATTTGTTTTTAAAAAAAAATTTGGGATAATCAGATTTGCAATTCCAGTCAGCCTGAATTGTTGAAGCGCGAGAAATATAGTAATACTTAAGAAAAGTAAGTCTTTAGAAGAATACTCTAATAGCACAGAGATTTGAACGAAACAAATTGCAAAAACAATAAGCAAAATTCAAAAAACAAAACTCCAGTACTAAGAATTTTAGCCACTAAAACAGGAAAATATACGAACATGTATAAGTTCAAGAAAGAGTAAATTCGCAGAAAAGGCAAGTGTGAAAATTATAAGCTCTTTAACTTTTCTTTTTACTAATGATTATGCTTTAATTTTTTCACCTAACAGTGTACTGTTTCATATGATCTTCAATATAATAATGAGTCGATTCACACCTGTGCATTCAGATTTTTATGAAAATACAAAATATGCGCACTGATCCTGAAATTTTTTTGATTGCGAATATTCCTTAGCTCCAAATTTGTTGAATTTCACAACATATGGTTGTTAATTATTGTCGTATGATAATGCTGTGATACCTAACTAAATACTGATCTAGCATTAACTTTCATTTCGAAGCTTGCTCAAGTTATAGATTGGTGTAACTTTGTGGGTTAACTGATGATTACCTTTATATAATAAGCTTTTTCCTAACTAATATTGAAAGGTTTGAACTGAATGAACCAGGTTATGCGCAAAGGGCAACGTGTAAAATAATAACTAGTATATGGAACCTTTTTCATTGAATCGTTTACTTTCTTGCTACCAAGACTAATAAAATTGATATCACATCGTATATTGCATATATTCATTGCTTTTTATCGGTGTCAAGGACAAATTGCAGCAAATTAATTTCTATTCAAATATAGCTACTGCTATTCTAAACGCTTTAGAAGTGAGAAACATGTAAGAAATGCATTTTTATTGCTGTTTCTATAGGATTCATCCACACAAAAAGCGTATTTTACGCTCTAAAAACTGGCATGAATTATATTTTCTTGTTGTGAGTGTGTGCACAAAAAAGTAAGAGTAGATATTAGCAGCAACTATCTTCTGTCGCTCGGAAAGACTCATGTCTTTCGCGCAAAAATTTTCTAATCGTTCTGTCTCTTGTGGCAATCTTCCCTATGAAATTGCATGGAATAACCGCAGAATACTTGAAGTCACAGAAGCATTGTATTTCCCCAATTATTATGGTTTGATAGCGAAATGTATTAAGAATGTTTTGTGAATAACTTTGATATGATATTTTCTTTCAAGTAATTTCCAGCATGTCAACCTTTTCACTATTGAAGGAGCATAACCAACTTGTTCTAGATGACTCTCTGATTTCCAATTGAAAGTTGACTAATTTTTACTCTACCAACCACCCAAAGGAATACAAAGGCAAATATTCAGCAATTCATGACGGACGTGCTATATCCTGTCAGATTGATTACCCACTATTTTCAAAAAGATGCTGAATGTCCCAAATAGGAGTAAGCAGGAGGAGGAAAGGTAAGTTATTTAACAAAATTACGTCTCTACGCAAACTGTCACTTTTATATTTTAGTGCTGTAATGGTCTTTCATTGCTGAATGGCTTTTTTATATTTTTGTTAAGACGTTATTAAAATTAAATTGTTGCAGATTTTTGATGTCTACCGATTTTACCAGCGCTGGTATAGGTCCTGAAAAAGAGTTAACTGTGACAGAGCTTCAAAACCGCATTAAGGTATCTTTAACTAGTTTACTGTACTTCTTGAATTGTTCCATGCACCTTCTAGATCTGATGTATTGCTTGAAATGATATTTTCTTACTGTGTAGCAAAGAGTGATGTCATCATATTCAATTTATGTAAATGGTTCTAATCATTGTGCCAACATGGTATCCTTGCTCAAAAAATCCGTGTAGGAATGTAATCACGTGTATGATAAGCACATTGTCTGTGAAGTTGCCCACTCGCTGCTGCAATCAGTTGGATCTCACCGGGAAGCATCATTTAATACGTAAGATGATGTAGATGTACGCGCTTTTGCAGTTTGCTTTGCGTTTTAATGACAAAAGCACAATGCTGAATTTAATAACTACTTTCAAGCAGTATATTGCAATGAAGAATCTGTTCTGTTTTTAGAAATGATTTCATTGAGGCCTACTTAAGCCATGTAAGACATCTCTTTTATTGAATATGAGAACAATTGAAAATAATCCTGTAGCAAACAACAAGAACGGCAATCAAACGTTAGAAAATTAACTGAAACAAACTTGTGCATCAACTTTTTCAGAAGTATAATATAGAGTTAGCGATTTCTGTTGGAAATAAATCGTTAGACTCACTCGAAAATATGATAAAGCAAGCGGAAGTACAATTGCAGAAACTGGCATTAAAGGAAGATCCAATAGCCCTCCCTGATTTCAAAACTGTCAGTCGTTTAAATTCATTATTGCAATTATAGAAGTATTACAGCGGTCATTCTTACTTTTCTAAACATTCATGCAGTCTGAAGAAAGTAAACTAATCGTGTATGTTATCTCCATTGAAGATATTAAGGTATTCAATGAAAATCGACCCTGTGAGTAAAATGGATTCAACATCTTTACATCGTTGGTAATCTTTGGGTTTATTTCATACGTGAAAAACGATGGCTGAATTATTCTGTGTAGGTTTTATGAAGTTGAGACTGGAATGTCATGGACAGAGGATTGATACGCAGCCTAGAACTTGGAATGAAAAACGAATCGAATTCCACGAAATTTTCTCTTTGTAAGCTAGCTCATTTTTTGCCTGGTCGCTGATGAGCATACTAGGAACCCATTGTAGTATTTTCTTTGTTAAATATGATGTACTCAACATTTCGGAAAATGTTACTCATCATCAGTGATTTTGAAAATTATTTGGATGAGCTACGAATCGAGATTATCGGCGAAGACGATAACAACACCAAGTATACGCTAAGTTTACAATGCAAATATATGTAGTGTAGAATTAAGGTTTTTTGATATGGTCACAGTATTTCCTAAAATTGGATAATCTCTGATTTTTATGCAGCGAAATTACATTAGGGGAGAGTTCATTTTCTATTGACCAGTGCAAAGGTGCGATTCCGCGTGGAGTAAAGTCCAGGAAAAAGAATTAGGTCAAAATGCATGGCTGTTACTTGCTTTCTTACTTCTCAGATCAAAGAAAGCATGAAGTTACTCAAGTAATTACGGGAAAAATACATGCTACACTACACATGTATTCACAGTGGCTGTTTTCAAAGGTCAGAATGATGCACGAAAGAGCACCGCGGCGTACAGTGTAGAAAAGATACCTATTTACTAACCAAAGCAGCGTAATCCTACAGATAATTGTACTTCGTTCAGATTCTATTTTATCGTGCATATTTAGAAGAATTTAAAGCGAAAAAGGTCCGGCAAGTTCAGGACCTTGCCAACTATCGACTGGAGTACAAAAGATTGAACAGTATGACGGATAATTATTACTGACTATACAAAAACCAGCCGTCAATCTGACAACTATTTAGCGTGTGCTTGCCTTATCGTTATTAGGTCCATTCGAGTCTCCCAAACCTAACGAAATTACAGGGGGCTTTTCGCGTGTACCAGAATACTTGTCAGCATCGATCGACCAACTTGTGTTAGAACTGCGAATTCCTAACCAACATGTGACCATTAAGTTTGATTTCAGAAAATGGACCAAAACGTTATTTTAATTCTTTTTAACTCAACACTTACATATTTGTTTCGTATTTTCAGGTAGCATCGTTCTATTTGGGTGGAATTCTTTTTTTTCTTGTGTGCATTGTCAATTTCGCACGGTAGATAGTTAGAAATTCTCCCTCGTATTTCTTTATGGCAGAAACTTCTCGCATTTTTGTGATACAATTTTCAGGACAGTTTTCTTGGATCAATTAATCGCAGGGGTTCTTTTCTGGATGAGTCGAGGTAAGTATCTGCTCAAGTGTTAAACTGCTTTCACAGCATTCAATGTTTGCTCTGTAACTCATTTCTTTCAGGCGTGGAGAATTGGCCTGTGCGACGATATTGGGGGATAATTTGTGTTCTACTCGTGTAGGTTTTGTCATAACTCGAGGCCACTTTCATAAATAGCAGATAATTGTCAATTTCTTTTGATAATAAACTTTTTTTATCAGGTCAATAATATTAGATTTTTGTTGGATGCGAGTTTACTTTTCAGCATGGACATTCAGTGAGTTGATCGCTACAGCTAAATTATACATATGCATCTCCATTTCAAAAAGTATTTTCGGGTATAACTTTTGTCAGAATCCAATGAGGCTGACCTTCACAACGTTGCGAAAATTTTCAGTGTGTTTCTACTTTTCTGGAAAGTGGGTTCTTTTGGAAATTTAACTAATCTAATAAGCCAAGTTTGCCATTTCCTTTAAATGTATTTTTTTGTTTTTTCAACTTCAGATTGTATTGCTAGTGTTCTTTTGGAAGTGCCAGCATGATCAACGAAGCTCACTAATCGATTCTTCGCATACGTTTAGATTGCATCAATAAGAGTTAACAAATCAAAAAAATAATTTGGAGAATGTACATGGATGAATTTCCAGTAGGTATCTTCAATCACAAATGTAATTTTTGAATGAAGACCCAATTGTTTATGAGCGATACGATATCACTTAGCCAAGCATTAGAAAACCTACTGATATGCCACAGCATACTATTTTTAGTGCAATTTCTGCTTTTGAAATATTGCAATTGAATAAAGACAGGTAAGACTAGGGACTTAAAATTGCACTAAAAGGCAAGCTTATCTTATATTGTAAAGTTTCTCTGCAGTCAATTTATGTCTTATTGAAAGTTTATCTCAACATTTTTCGCTCCCTTCAGAGAAAATTCGTGTGTTGTTATGAAGCAGTGCCAACCAGAAAGTAGCCTCCTAACGAGATTATAGATTACCCTATAAAAAGAATAAAAGCTATTTTTTCACACCTCTATGATATCCCCGTGGTCCTCTATCATAATAAGTTTCTGTCCAAGGAATGTTTAGCATAATTTCCTCTTTTTGTAATTGATTCTGTTTAAATGTACGATTTGAAAATACGAAAAACTACAATTTAATATTTTAACTTTTCTACTTGAATTGCTCCTCGGTCAAACTGCACCGCAGCAGAGGGAATCGAAGGAGCTCTTTCTTCTAATTAATAATGGCATATTTTGGTTGTGGTTTTGAAGGAAGAAAAGTTTCCCTATTTAATACCTTTCAAAGCAGTAGTATCTCCTCCGAATCGGTCTCTCAAGCTGCTTATGCTCGCTTTCCGCCGAGGAAATACTTCTCCAGTTTCTGTGCATATCAAAAGGTATTTCAAAACAAAGAAAATGATCGATCGCTTGAACCATGCTTAATAGGCCCAATTTTTCCTCTTTCGCGAATGTCAACTACTTCATAAGGTTCATGAGGCCGTATGACACTAGCGACACGCAGTTCGTCCTGTACAATAGGGGATACAGCATTGGCGTGTGTAGCAACATGTACGCGACATGGCCACGGCGAATTGCAAAACGATGCCCATTTTCGTCTGAGCAGAGGGGATATACCGTTTCGAAAAATTACAAGAAACTAATTTAGCACACTACTTTTCTTCTTCGGTTGTCCATTTTTCTGCTTGGCAATTTCCTTTGTAACGCGACGAGGGAATGCACCTATCATCCTATTGTTGCAATGCTTGATTCAAAAACTTGAATGAGGCGGCTGTTTATTTAGCCATACTTCAGCGAAGATTCCCTTCACTATTGGCTTCATGTTCCAGTCTGAATTAAAAGTGACATTACTGTATCACCCATAACTTTCGGAGAAGTTACATTCAGGACAAGGTTGACTCCAATCTCTTTCGCAAGTATCTAAAATACCACATGGCCACTCTAGGAAGCATTCGCTGAAACAATTGATACCATTGCAAAACGCTAGTATAAATTTGGACTTATTCCCATGTCACTTTTCCAATGCTTTCTTCGCTGTGATGGGTAAATTTTTATCAATTACTCCAGATCTTGGACACTTAGTTCCATTTGGTGGGACCTATGAATTTTGGCGCGAACCGTATCCCAGTCACGGAATCTATGTATTACTGTCAGCACTGGACGAACCTTGCACTCAGAGCCATCAATTAACCAACCGACTGCTTGTAAATTGTCATTCAAACTTCCATACGTCAAAAAGTGGAATTACCTGGGCAATGTGACGTGTAATTCTTCACGCAATTATTTGCACATGGGAAGTGAACATTGCAGCGGGTAGAAAAGTGTTCTTTCATTTCTGTAGACATCAATGAGTTTCAATTTCCGTCACTTAAAAATATTGTTAAACCTGTGGTAAAAAATTTGAAGTTCCAATTGCCCCTACAAGGACCTGTTTTATTGTATTGCTTTGGAGCGATACACTGATAATTCCCTGTGTGTGTCCTAGAAATTATATATTTGTACAATTATATCAAATTTGATTTTGAAAAAACTGTGTGCTGGCGTGTACGTAGAATAAATACCATGAGGTAGGGCAGAGTGTGCTATATTCACGGATGCAATCCTCCTTAATGTCAAAGGTAAGCATCTTGCATGTTTAGAAACTATGGTGCTATGAGAAGAAATCGTACTGCGCACGGCCAAAAGGAATCGCAAGCCTCCTGATGGTAAGTTTTGTGTCGTTTTTTTTTCACTTTGGAAGTTGCTCATTCTAACATACACTCCATGATAATTTGGAGAAATCACTGAAATTTTCAAAATTTACTTTCCCCATGCAATCGCCTAGAAGCATGC
The DNA here is from genome assembly GCA_015476325.1 of Cardiosporidium cionae. NCBI lineage: Eukaryota > Apicomplexa > Aconoidasida > Nephromycida > Cardiosporidium > Cardiosporidium cionae. The sequence goes on from JADAQX010000065.1 coordinate 52,369, forward strand.
TGCGTTTATTACTACTCTGATTAGATATACTATCACTATTATTTTTAACCATTGTACTGAGCGGGATTAGGAAAGCAAAATGCACTTTCTTCCTATGTATCGCAGATGCAAGTTTCATTTCAACCTTCTTTCTCACTAGAATTAGTACCATTTGTTCAAATCCTTCTGGGCAGGGACGACCATACTAAATTACAATATTGTGATACATTTTCCTAAGCGCATTTATAATTTTGTCGTATGCATTCAAACATCTCGTTTTCCAGATGGACAGTCGTCACTACGCTCGTTACCGTAGGGTTTACATGGCCACGTTGCCTTGACGAGTAAATTAAACTTTTATCGTAATTATTCATGAGTAGTTGGTCTAATTCTTCAGTTTACCAGACAACGGAGAGACCAATCTCGCTTGGACTCCACAGTATAAAATTCAAATGACATAGAGGTTTCGCATAATCCTGGCAAAATGATATGCATCCATTTTTGGTTGAACGTCATCTCTTCGACAATACCAGAGTAATTTGTGGGTGCAAAGCACGACTGCTGCATTTGATTATTCTCCCGTATCTACAATTTTAACAAAGTTCATCTTTCCAAAAAGAATTGATTAGAAACAGGATTCTAATCAAAAGACCTGCCAACCCTTGGGGCACGGTGCCGAATAGTCAATAATGCATTTGTTACCTCTCCCTTTGTGAATAGCACTTGCTTCCTGATTTGTTGCTTTTAATAGCAGAAAATATGTGTACTAGCGTATTTGCTGCATTCGTACTAGCTGATGAGCTTTCCGAAGAATATCAACTTCCAGCTCTTGAATTTTTTCCGCGGGTATCTTCGGAATATCAGTCAACAATGGCTTTAAGCTGTAACGCAGAAAATTCCTAATTACGAGTATTGACAATCCGTATAGAATAGAAGTCGTACAAAGGATCTGATGCATCCACTTTGACTTGTCCTGCAACCACAAAATAACTGTATGTATCCCACTTTCAATTCTAATTCATAGAACCAACCGTCAGTATCAGGAGTTGCTTCACGAAGTTCTCCCTTAATTGTGTCGGCTAAATTTCCAGTAATGTAGAAAAGTAACAGCACATAAAAATGTAGTGCCATTTTTACGATTTTTGCTAACGATCAAAAAGTTTGTTTTCACTCGCCCACTAATTCACAGTAGTTTTTCATTTTTGAGAAGAAATGAATGTACTTACACTATCAAGAAATTCATCTTCAATTACTTCTATAAGGAGTGCAGATAGTTATAAAACACTACATTTCTAGTGAAGCCGAATAAAACATCAAAATAACCTGAATATTCTTACCATATATAAAAGCAATTTTTCAGTCATACTACTAAATTTAAACTTGTTCTCTAAAAGCTATTATCCTCGTGAACAAGACAGGATATAACTACATGAAGCAAATTGAAAGCTCTATAAGAGTGGTAAACTTTTTTGCTATCATGTTTTACTATTACTAAGCTGCCAGGTTTGATTTTATGAAAGCTGGAAGTGATCATATTTCCCAGTTGCCATTGAAGTTCACTATGTTGCAATAGTTTTGATGGCGGTAGCAAAAGCAAGCAACAGTACCAACGATGCAAACATCTCTTTTTTTGCATTTTTTTCTCACACTGCAATTTTATTAAATCTTAGACTTGCGGAGTTTGGGCGAGAATAAAACTCCCTTGTATTCACACTCATACGTTACTTCAATATATTATAATGCGACAAAACACCAACTTCGCTACAGGTTTGCTTCACACTTTCAATAAATGAGAGTTGTTGAGAGCACTAGAAATCGTCGCTATTTCCAGTAACAACCAAAACAGTTTTCCTCATCCAAAGAGAAATCAGTACTAAAAAAAGTTTTTGTTGAAAAAGGAGCGTATTAAAGCTTCCAGACAAGAGCCAATGAAAAGAAGAATAGCACACGCTGATACCGATGCAACGCACGAATGAATTAATCAAGTAGCACATTAATTTACTGCAAAATATAAATCATGACGAATCCAATTGGATTACCATGCAATTTGTTATCTCAATTCCCAAGGCAGGCAATTTTGCAAAATAACTTTCACCTTGTTCTCATTTACAAAATTTACTTATACATGTACAAAACTAGTGTAAGAAAGTACCTTTTTCTAAACGATCGTTCATGCTTAAAAGTTTTCCGAAAAGATGGAGAAGTCTCGCCGACGAATAGGGATTTGACCACCGGTAAAAATTAAATTACAGCAACCATCGGCGGCCCGCTGGTGAAAAATGACTACTTTCTAGCATGTTCCTTCCTTTTTTCCCTGGAAAAGGGAGACATTGATTGCTTTTTTATGCCTCCATATGTCGATATTTGCGGGTAGATATTTTATTTCCAAAGAGCAAGAATGCGGAAAGAGTGCGATGTATAGCTTCCTTTTAATCCATTGAGCGAGTGGGTTATCGGAAGTATATTATGCCGTTTTTTATAAAAGCGGCTACTACATCATACCAGCTAATTGGAAATTCGTTCTTCCTGTAGTTTCTACTTATTCCCCAACTGGAGTGACCGGAATGATTTTATTATTCCTATGCGAAGATATAAGTCCAAGTATTTTGATCTTAATGATATTTCGCATGTAGCATTATTCCAATTCAAGTGAGAACTTATTCATCGGCCAAAATAAAATAATTCAAGAGCCAGATTGCTCAAACCGATGGCAATCTGTCTAATTGTAACTATTGTATATTAAAGTCTACTACAGTTTTGTAGCATAAATTAATTGTGAATACTTCGATATTTCCAAGTGTAACGGGAGTGTAAATATAAGGCTATCTTGTTCGGATAAGACCTTTTCCAAAAATATTTTGTGTTAGGCTCATTGTTTCTGCAATTTCATAGCTAAAATACACTACTTTGATGCAAAGCTCTTACATAAGCAGTTGTTCTCATGAAAGTGGAAATTAAAAATCTTTATTTTGCGTATTATATACTAACATTAATACGGAATTTGCGACCTGCACATTACTAAAGAAAAAAAGCCGCCCTGTCTGTAATAAGCGCAATGATTTAGCACGCTCAAAATTCTAACAAAGTTGACGTATTTAGGCCGGCAAAGAATTTTCATTGCGAATAGAAACAACACTAGGTCTTAAGGAACTGGCAAAGATAATTTCGCTCCCGCTATTTATAAAGGTCAGGAGTACACGAGTGCGCAAGCCTACGTATGGAAGCCATTCAACTGATACCCTGAATTTTTGTGAATATGTGCCCCAAGAAAAAATGGCTAACTCAGCCTTAGCATCAAATAACCAAGCGTAGAGTAAAACTTGCGCCCTCTTTGTAGGATAAAAAGGCAATGTTACCTTCAAGTGGGAAAGATTATATTTGTATACATTTATTTTGCATTTTAAAAGGTATCATGCATGTAAAGCAGAAACTCTTTACTTTCAATTTTATTCTTTTCTTACTCACTATTCTAAGTATATCGTCCTGCTATAGTACGCTAAACAATTCTCTAGTCAAAAACAAAATATTCACATCGTAGTAATGATACAATTTTCCCCAAAATTCAAAGGCGTGCTCAATTAAAGAGGAGTAATATATTTGATGGCACTAAAGATAAAAATTTCCATAAATATACAAACGCGAGCAACATGCTGCAATTTTTAACATTATTGCGAGCATTTTCTCCCGAGAAAAAAAGCAGCCGGAAGTGCTACAAAAAGCTCTTTGAATTAATACTTTACATAGTTGATTTTTCCTCTCAATCTCAAGTAGCAATGTAAATTTTGCTATTTAAGGCGACTTCGAAATTCCATTTACTATGAGATTTTTCCAACACCTTTACATGCCATAACAGGACAAATATTTTTTGCGTCCTGAAATATGTGGACCAATATAAGTATGAAGAATTGTTGCACTCTACTTCAGATCTTTAAGTTATAAAATATCATTTTCTGTTTTTTTAAATTATCTCCTCGTTTGAAAACAACCTAATGCAATACGTCCATTTCACACCTTTCAGATGCTTAATTGGGCGTAACAAGTACAAACTGCTGTGTATTACTGAACTTAGCTTCATTTTAAAAATGAGCGCAAGATAGGATACAGGGGCAGTAGAAATGTAGCATTTTCAAGGTTCGATACATATGGCAAGTAGCAAAAAATCTTCCAGTGTAAAGAGTGATGTTCCGGAAGAGAATGGCGAAAGCATCAGAAATTCTGAAAGTTATACTCATGCAGTACAGGCGATGGACAGACTTCGGCGCGGGCAATCAAGCATTCTCTTCGATCCTACATCTTTTGAGAGTGGCAAGCATGATTTTTCTGGGAAAAGAAATACTATAGCATCAACTCTGCAATTTTTTAGACCCCCAACTACTCTTGGAATGGAATTGCTTCGTAGCTACAAAAGTGTAACAGGAGTGCCTGACACTCTTTCCCGGGAATTTCTTTCGCGCGATGAAACATACCATACCCCAGAGCATGTAGAGGAAAATAATAAGAACAAGAGTAAGGAAGGTAGACATCCAATTCACCAAACTTCTACCGATGCAACTTCTACAAAACGTCTAGGCCTTTTTGAAAAATTGCAAGAGATGCCATTTCTGAGGGGATGGAAATCATCCCAGCAAATAGCAACCAAATTAGAGAAAAAGAGTGAAGAAATGCCACGAAAACTATCGAGACGGATTAGATCGACTACGCTAAACGCTAATAACACACTGCAAATACCTGTAACAAACTCGACACGCCACTTGGAGCAATATAGTACATTAGTAACTAGCTCGGAAAAAAGCGATTTCAGTTCAAAATCATTAGGAATTCCGAACAATTCATATCAACATTCCAAAAAAGGTAAGCTAAGGGCAACGAAATTGCAGAGCTACGCTTCAATGCCGCAAACATCTAGTGGGGAAAATGTCTCGCATCCTTCTACAGAGAGTACCATTTCAGTAAATCGAAACAGGCGCAAGTCAGAGCCTGCACATGGCACCCAAATTACTACAGCGAGGAAACTGTCACATCGCCGTGCAGACGGGCAGCATAGTTCACGGAAACGGTCTGCCATAGCTGCAGTAGCAATTGCGGCTGAAAATGATAAAATAAGCCCATCTTCACTATTGGAGCGAGAAAGTAAAAGTTCAAACAAAAAAAAACTCTCCGTTACTGCATCAAGCCGAAACCAGGCGAATATACAAACAAAAAAACCAAAAGCTCTAAACGACGAACTTAAAATGGTGGAAGTGCAAGAAGTGCGCATTCCTCGCATTTCAGATCTTCCACCTGTTAGGTCACTTAAAGCAATGCTAGCGTTTCCATCGACGAAACATCGGGCTCTTCCTCCACAATTTCAATTTAGCTGTGACACTATAGCATTTGCCGATCAAGTCGATCGCTTGGATAAAAATTTCCTCAATACAGTCAAATATCCCGCTCAGGCGCTTCTTAATATCAACTACGCATCGTCGCTAACAGCAACGCTAGATTTGACAGCATTGAAACAGTGGTGTGATGATGCATTGCACGTACTAGAGTATAATTTGTACTTGGAATTTTGGAACAGCAATCTTACAGGTAGCACACCATTTTTTACTGAAAATTCTGAGGTAGACACCTACACTTCTCCTCAAAATCTGCAATTCTATTTCATGGAAATTGGGTTAGTTGAAGAAACTGATGAGTTTAAAAAAATGAAGGAATTGAAAATACTAAACGACACAATACTTCAGGGTAAAGGTATAGTGGAGCAGCTTCCATACGTTACATTGCGCATTACGCCGCTAGTCTATAATCCATTCATGTTTCTAGCAAGGAGAAGTTTGCAGGCAAAGAAACATTCTGGCCCGCTCATACCAACCTTTGTAAGCAAAGCTATGAACAGCTTCCTATCGATTGTTTCCTCCCAGCAAGATGAACGCGATAAAAAAAAGGGTATAACGTCTTTGGGAATGGACTCTGAATTTTCTTATGCAACTCCGGATGCCTTAACACGTTCAAATGAGTGGTTACCTGCGCAGCTTGGATCAAGTCTACCGCTATTATGTTTCAAGAAAGCTGGTGAACTTCTGTATACTGCTGCCCTCTCAAACAATATACCTATCAATGAGCTAGCTGAAGTTTCACCTGTCCATTTGTTGCAGCAAGAACTAAAATACCAGCAGTGAAATGCTATTTCCCATGCATGTTACTGGCCTGCTTTAACAGCAGTGAAACGAACACTCATTCTAGCAAATATTATCTCCCTTAATGGTCATTTAGTGCTTGCGAAACGTTTTGTAGGCCAAATTTAGTTTAGCTTAGGTCTTCCAAACTCCAATGTAATAATGAGATAAGCACGAACACAATCGTTTCAAATACTCAAGGAGGAATAAATCAGGTTTTTTATTATTGAATATATTCTTTCTCAAACCTGTGATTTTGGCACCCTTGCCTTAGTTACTTCCAGTTGAACACACAGAGAGCATTGGAGAAGCGTAAAACACTTTAACGGTACAGTATCCTGCTGTAGTTTTACCTCCAATAAAGAAAATTGCTACGCAAAAAATGCTATGTCTTTCCTTCAGCTTTTACCAAATTAGACCGAATTTCATGCTCCATGTAAATGGGAATATAAGTTTTGAGTTCATTATCACCCAATAATAAGAATGTTGGAGCAAATTTTTGTCTTAAGAAAGAAGGTACATGGGCCTACATGGAAGAAAAAAAATTTTACCAACAGGAATTCAAAGTTGCTTGTAGTGGAAATTTTCACTAAAAGCACTGCATGTAGTTTGTGAATCCTACATATTGCCTCAGGGAAAGGACGGTTTAGGCAATCATTTCATATAAACTGCTACTGCAATAGAATTCGATTATTTTTTTCACTTTGCAATTGCAATTGTAAACGTGACTTTATTCACGTGTGAAATGGTAGATAATTAGTTTCGCCAATTGATGTTGTTGGATGTCGGCTAGTTATTTTATCAAATATTTTATGCGGTAGGAAATTATTTGAGTAGTAATTGTTTTATGAAGAGGTAAACTTACTCTATTTCTTATTCGAAAAAAGACGGAATGTACGATTAAAAAATAGAATGTTAAAAGACAAAAGTTGTTCTACTGTTCTAACTATTATTCATGCTGCATGAAAAAAAATTAAAAGTATAACTTAACTTACGTATTCCTACGTCCTACTCAAACATAACCTACTTGGGAGAATTGTTAAATGTAATGTATTAATGGCCTCGGTATCAAAGTGGGTTAATGGAATGTATGTTATTAAATTAATGTTGTTAAGTGACGCGGAAGCTAATTGTTACGCTACGATGAAATGGGTTATCCATCAAGTCAACTTTGAAGTGGAAAGTGACTAGAAATGAGCGATGACAAAAATGTTATAAATAAAATAAGCAGTCTGGACCCTAATCGCCACCATTGCTACAGCAATCAGTCTGCAGGCGCTGCTGCAGTATCTACGAAAGGATGTAGAACAAAATCTACTTTCATTATGAACCATCCTACTAAATTACTTAGCGGGCAATTAACGATTCCGCATAATTAATTATATTCATTTGTAATAAATGCAAGTTGAGATCCATTAGATTTTGTATTTGAATGCATACAGACAGACACATTTCATGGTACCCCTTTTGCAGCAATTCATTACCCTGCACCATTAACAAATTAATGGAAACAGAAAGTGTTTAAATAATGGTGAGGAGCAAATATTAGTTTTCTTTTATAGTTCGTTCTTTTTCCTACAGCATTGAAATTAGTACAGCAAATATTGTTACTCTTGGTGATCCATTTTCGTTTTAAATTTCGAAAAGCTTTTTATTGAATTAGCTTTAAAAATATTTCCTTCCAACAGAATAGGACACACTCAATGAATTTTTCTTGGTTGGATGAAGTTAAGAAACCTTGTTTTAATGTGTCATTAGAGAATTTAGTAGTCATCACTTTAATTTTTCTTTAACATAACTTATTTCTGAAATTATGAGTCTCAATCTACCTAGACGGTCTAAATGAGCTTACATACGTTATACATAACGTTTTAATACATTTTTGTCATAAATTCTTTAAAAAATTAAGTAATATAATAGTTGTCCCGACATAGAAAAGTGAAAAAACTTGCACAGAAGTTATAACAATTTTCCTAATTGCTGATTTTGGGATCATATTGAAACAATACATTTATTTCCAGAGAGCTTCAAAGATACACATTAACTAAAATAGAAGCTAGGCAGTCATCCTAGTAATAATGCATAGTCTACACAACACTTACTACTGCTAAGTGGCTGCGCGATGTAACAAAGTGAGTTTGGTTGATTAGTTTTGAAAGACTAACATCTTCTAGCAAAACATTTTTGAAAGGAGTATCATTTTATTTACAATTTTGAAGTCTAATGCGAGGTCACAAGATGACAAATCGTTCTCCGAATAAGTTATTATTTTAAAAAATGTCTTGCCAGGTTTAAAGAGCTTTTCCTGTACTCTTTCACACAAGGATCCCCCCCTTGACCAGAACGGACATTGCTTATTCTACTTCAACTTCATCTAAGTTTATTCTCCAATGCTTTCACATAACCAGAAACGATTATTGATTCAAGCAAATCCATATTTGTGAAAGCCACATCTTTTCCAACGAATCAATTAAAATTTTTAAACTGAAGACGAGCAAAACGCGAAGATGTCATTCATTTTCAGAGCAAAATTATATTCATATCAAACTCAAAACTGCAGTAACTCCTGCACGCATCTAAGAGATATTCTGACTTTCTGCATGCATAGAAGATATTTTGCAGGAATGCATGTTCAATTTGTACATATTTTCCTTGTAACTTTCGTAACTATTACAAAACCCTGTTTTTCAACTACATTTAAAGTGTGTACGCCGAGTATTAGTGAAACTGACAATGGATGCGGAAATGTCTTACCGCTGAAATCATATTCTAATTGACTCATGTAAGGGCAATTCTTTTTTCAAATATTATTTAAAAGCTGTGTTTGCAATTCTTGACATGTGCCTATGGTCATGTTCATGTTTCCAACACAATTTCAACGCCCAACAATAATCTTTTTCGACGTATCTTTTTGTTTTTATAATTAATAATTCGTTATGCAACATGCAATAATTCGAAATTATCAAGTTTTTTTAATCAGTTCAGCTAGAAAATCTCCATAGCCGCAGTCACAAGCTAGTAAATGATGGTTACCATAGCTACTACCTGATTCAAGAGCTTTTCCTAACTTTTTCTTTTCTGTGTGCTCGAGATTTTCTCAGATGAAATGTCTATAAGGAATAGCGCCTTACTGCTCTGAGGCAGTCTATGAAAGAACGGTATGGCATACTGTAACAGTTATAACGGTTACATGTACGCAAAAATCGTTTTAACTGCTGACGTAACTGCATGTAAGCTAAGATAGATTTTTTAATCATTCCGCATAGCCTTACTTTAAAACATGCCAATATGGGTATTTTAGACATAATACCAGTATACTTGTTTTACCTATGCCTTATCTATCCTTAGGAAATCGCATTTATAGCATTCAAACTCCAAATAACACCAAAACGTCTCCCTAGTGTGCTGGCCTCTCCAAATCTCATTATTCTACAGCAGATCTTCGATTTCGCATTGTTTTATTGATTCCAGTTATTATAAAAGAGTTACCTCAAAGCCATTCTTGTGATATTATGGAAAGGAGAAAGTGATTCAGAGAAGTGTCGTTGATAGCGTGCTCGAAAGGGTGTCATCGCCGCTTAATTTCATTTTGGTAAACAAATTGAGCAGCTTATAAAACATTCAAATTTTTAGCCGGACAAACTAGCGTTGTGCCCTTCCAAGTGCCTGAGTTTATGCTCTCTTCCCAATGGGATGATAAGCTGCATGTCGAACAATTTTGCCAATTTCCCGGAAATGCTACGATATCGAGTCATTTTTACTCTCGCATGAAGGATCGAAGGGTGGTTGCTAGCGCGAGATTTCCGCCGAGACGACATACTTGAATTGCTACGCTTCATGAGCACGTAGCGCAATTTTCGGGTATTCGTGCCGTTACACTGAGATTGTTCGAGAGTAGAGAGGAGCGAATGATTTCACCTCCTCACCAACAGTTTACCATTGCTTGAAATGTTGACTGTAGCTTATCAGCACAAAAATACAGTTTTGTTTCTATCTTAGAAGTGTGCGCGCTCTTGCTTGCAGTTTGCTTTTTTCAGTGAGCGCAACAACGTTTCTATTTCCCTCGCAATAGTCACTTCTTCTTTCTTCAATATTTTTGCTACTGTGCTTCTTCTTCGATCAGTGGGCTTCTGTGATAGTTGCTGTACTACCATCTTCTTCTCTCTCTTCTGTTGGCAAAATGCAAATTTTTGTCAAGGGAAGCGGTTACGCTGAAGGAAGAACACTTACTTTGGATGTAACCTCTTCCCAAAGTGTTGGCGAGGTCAAATATCTTCTCTCGCAACTAACTGGTGAGATATTTCGGAATCGCAATGCTTGCAGACATTTTATCTCACTGTATCATAATTGATACCTTTATTTTTACACGAAAACTTTTCTTTAGCATTAAAACTTATCGATTTGTGTAGAATTAAGGTTGGTATTTCCCTTTTATCTACAAATGCGCATGGAAAATGAGTAATGTACTTGATGTATTTTTCCTGTAACTGGGCGTTTGGAGGGGAGGAAATATTCTTTTTCAGAGAGGCAACAGGCCCTGTAACTTCACATTGACGGAAAATGCTGGAAGTTTTTTTTTATTTCACCAACCTCACGCTTCCTCTAGAGCAGCAGACATTCTGATTGCATGGAAAGCGTGATAATGAATTTAAGTAATTTTCCCTATGTTATTGGATTGAAATTCCTTATTTTGATGTATTAAATATTGTGCACGTTTTAGCTGTATGTCATTACATTGTTACGGACAATCTTATATATTGTCTATGCTCTTTAATTAATATTCATCACCATGTCATTGCGCTTGTTATACGGGATGTATGTATGACTTGTATGTCATTGATGCGGTGTCGAATATTTTGATTCAGTTTTTTTTAAAATCGATTTTTTGTATGCTTATTCGTGTATATGCTTGTGCGCATTTTCATCCCCTAATTTTTGGTAGGAATTGATTATGATTCTCAAAGGCTTTTATGTGGTATCCATCCTCTAAATGATCTGGATACTTTAGAGGAAGCTGATGTCCAGTCGGTAAGCAATTTCTCTAAATTGTGGCAAATGTTGCTTTGAAGTTGTCTCTGTTTAGAAACATTAGCTAGTTTGCTTGTTTAATGAACTCAATGATGAAAAACTAGATAGGGACAAATGAATCCTCATGATTATTTCTTTCAACCTGAGAGTTAAAATTGGAAACAATAACCCTTTTAACATGCTGGGGCGCATTCAGTATGTTATCAAAAGATCATTGACTTTTTATTTTATTTTTAAAAGGAATCTACTCTTGTGCAATGCATTGAATTGCTTGGTGGTGCCAAAAAGCGAAAAAAGAAGAATTTTGCCAAACCCAAAAAAGGAAAGCATAAAAAGAAGAAGGTACAAACTTTTTATTTTGTAATTTGTTTCGTCTTCTTGCTTTTATTTTGGCATGTAAAGTTGTTTACAATGTGCTGAGTTATATTTGTATTTTTTTGAATAGAAATAAAGAGGTAGCTACTGGCTGTTTTAAACAATTGTATAAATGCATCGTGAATCATTGATCTTCCTACATGGATATTCATATAATTTTACGTATATTCTCAGGTCAAATTGGCTGTTTTGAAACTATACAAAGTTGATGGCAACGATCAAATAACGCGTTTACGCAAGGAATGCCCTATGAGCTCTTGTGGACCAGGTGTTTTTATGGCTTTGCATCGCAATCGTTCATATTGTGGTCGCTGCGGTGGTACCTTTGTAAGTAGTACACCTGCAAGTTGAATTTATTTCTACTTTTATCAACATTAATGCTTCTTTCGAGAACCTACACGGGGTTGATTTTTCTGCGATAAGCATCAAGTATTGTGATTCTTTGCTTGGAATATCATTGGTAGTACTTAACACATAACCTTGAAATTGCTGAGCAGTTGAGAAATTTTCTATAAACATGCTAGGCTGGAGTTGGGTGTGTGTCTATCGGCGTTTCTTTTAGTGCTACGTGAATCAATACTGAACTTTGCAAACGTTTAGGTGGCGTTTCAAAAATATTTGTTGATGTTAATTCTGGAACGTAGAATACTAGCAATTACTTACTATATTATCTCTGCATTGTTTGATATGAGCTGGTCACTAAATTGTGGCAAATCAAGAAGCGTCTTCGTATTTGGGCACAACAATAAAATAAAACTTGTTGCTCTAGTTGAATTATTAATTTTTCAAAGTTATCCGTTTGTCAATATGTAAGCTACGGCTTTTGTTGGATTATCGTAACCTTCGTTTTCTCCGATATGTATAGCTCAAAATATGCTATTTCCGTGGTTTAGCTTGAATAGGTAGTGCGCATCGATATATTGCAAATTGAATGTAGGGACCTCATTACCCGTACTCTCGTAATGCCGTTATAGTGGAATTTTGTTGTGGAAATGACAGCATTTACGTTGTTGCAAGAAAATTGGCGCTATTAAGCTTCCCCATAAAACCGTGGTGAGAAAGTCTTCTTTATCCGCCTTGTATGTTTATGGTCTGACCTGGGCCATTCAAGCTTGTTTTTGTGATGTTAATAATTGAATGAAAGCCAGGGTCATTCTGCAAAAGACGAATTGCTGTTCCGCTTGTACAAAATTCTTAGCAGTTGTCAATTTCTCAATCGCCTGCGAGCTCAATTGAGAGATTTCAAAATTTCTTTTAGTCGCGAAACAAATCCATGGGGAAGCGGGATTCATTTCAAGCCGTAGTTGTATCCAGAGGGGTAAATTTGAAACTGTAGTGGTATACTTTGCGCTTGTGATAGTAAACGTGCTGCTTGGCCAGTTGAAAAATTCATCGAAGCAAAGCTAACCAAAAGATCGCACACAAAAGCGTTTCGACACCGTATGTGATGTTTTAAAGACAAAGTGTATGCCAGTCTGTGTAGTGCAACGTATAAAAAGTGAAGATATAGGAAAAAAGCTGTTGATACAGAAACTATCCCATTCTCAGACAAATCCGGAGTGGAAAGCATCGTAGAGCATTAACTCACTTTCGGGATGATAGAATCTCCGCTTGGCATGATTTGTGGAATGTATTGGTGAATGGATCCGAAGACAATACTTGTTTAAATGCAGTAATAGTATCGCAAAATCATCAGGCATTAGCTGCAGAAAAGAAATATGGAAATATTACCAAAGCAATCGGAGAGTCCTGTGATTCAACAACCACTGATAATGATCCCGCAAGAAATAGAATATTGAATGAAAGCATTTGGCTCTAGATAGGGATGCGACAGCGCTTGCGTACACTAGGAACAATACGGAGGGCGAGAAAAAGAGAATTTTCTTACTAGTGTGAATGGAAGTATAACTAAGAAATGCAGTGTGTAATTGAGCCAATTTCCACTTCTCTCCTAGCTTTTTGCTATGATTAAGAATTTTTTCATTATTCTTATCTTCATCGAAATGAGATGTCTCTATAAGAACTTTAAAGGCAAATATCATCTACTCACCGCTTCTATCGTTAGCTTTGTTTCCCTCAGTGATTTGTATGTTCAGTTTCAGGTTTAGATGGCGTATAGCACTATATACCGGTTTCTTTTGACTGTTTCTTATTGCCAGATGGTATGTGTAATAGTTCAAAACAGCCCCAATTATTCTTTTGACCACTCCTTATTTATATAATTAACAACTATATCACAAAGTAAAGTTGACCGGCATAGATTACGGCGTATATATATGGCATCAAATAATATAAATAACGAACTACGGGATTACGTCAGAACCTAATGCATACATAGTAACATTAGAAGGTCTTTGTTCTTCAGTCAAAAAACCAATTACAGGCAGACTTTTGACGTTTGGACTTTTAGTTGTAGTTTGCCTTTTTATTTTGCCTTTCCTATGGCTTAAATAGCTCCCCCAATAAATAACATTGTCTAGTGTGAACGTGGTATTTTCTGTGAACTATTTTTACTAGAATTAGCCACGTTCTGCCAGTTGATTTCTATCGGCTTCGGCTGATTATAGTTCTTTATGCGGCAGGATGTTAAATAGTATACTTCTATTTAGCTAGCAGGAACGGCGTTTTCCATGATTCCTTAAACGGATAGTAACTTACCCCAGGCTAATAATTACTGTCTGCGGAAATAAGTAGCAAAAAAGGAAGGAAAATCAATCATCCCTTCATTCATCTGCGTAACAAGAAAAGAACGGGAATTATAGTCTGAACTTATCTTTAATTAATACTTCCCCCTTATCCTTTTTTTCAAGGAGTAAATTAAGTGCATCTCGATCGTGGGAAAGCACCGGGGGAAAGCTCAGAATTCTGATTGCTGTGATGCTGCGCGGTTCGATGTATGATAAGACCAGGTTTTTAGTGAATTTAGTGGCAATCTTGAAATCATTGCCTAATATATAGTGACTGGGTGGCCACAATTTCAGCTAGATCAAAGCTTTTTTATTGTCCTAGTTCCTCTTAGCTTTTTTATTGTCCTAGTTCCTCTTATAGGTGGACATTCACAGATGCTTGTTGTCTAAAAATTAATCGAATGTATAAAGAAGATCTAACTGATTTTGTATTTATGTTGACCAAAAATTCCACAATCATTGCTCTTTTGCTATTAGAGACCAGGCAGTATTCATACGCTACAAAAAAACATTATATCAAGCCATTGTCATTGAAGAATGTGCTGCGGATGATTGCGAGTTTTTCCAACCTGTGTTTATGCACGCTACCAGCACGAAAGAGCAACCGATATTTTACTTGTCATAAAAAAGGTGCAATTAGGTCATTATGAAATATAGCCTAGCAGACTCCGCGTTTTCATTTAGAGACGAGAGCTGAAACGGTGACAGATGATCCCTGCATAATGCCTAGGAGAGGCAACACACTGTAATAGCTGTCACAGGGCAAACGCCTTGCAATAACCATCTTTCTTCCCATTTACCTATAATTATGAATGTGTCATCCATTCAGTGATAAACAAGGTTACTAAAGTTTACACATTAAAAAAAAATACTACCAACTTATTATTTCACGCTGATCAGCAAAAGGTGTATTATTTCCATACTGTTTAGATTGTCACTTTTCAATGTAGAGTTTACAATTATCCATTCCGCTTTGGAGCGCCCGTGAGGATATAGTGCATATGCATTATAGAAAGTAACTGCAAATCATCCATCCTAGAGCAAATGAAAATGGCTGAAGAACCGAATGTACTTTCAACTAGTACCAGAGTGAAGTTAGAAGCTCGTGATTCTAGTATAATTGCTCAAGAAGAAGCCTGGGAGAACAACAAGAATAAGAGAGCATTGTTTTGCACTCAAGCAAGACAAGCAAAAAGTTTTGGTTCTCAATTTCAGAGGAGTAGGATGTATAGCACTGTTGAGAAATCATTGTTAATCCCGTCTTATAAGGTCAGATTTTAAGGGATTGATGCACATAGAAATAACTCTATCCATGAAATTGCTAAACGGTAATTTTAACATTTCAAGACTTTCTTACAAACTCTATACCATACTTTCTGTTCGTTGTGGGCAAGCTAATTCATCATTTCCTCATCTATTATTTCGTCTGAAGTCATTATTTATCTCAAGCTGCAGATCGAACACAATTTTGTCACTGCAGGACCCTAATTTTTCAAATATTCGGAAAGAGTTAAATTTCACAATTCAAACGTCAAACGTAGGCGTTAATGAAAGTTCTCAATGCACTCGTGAGCTTTTGGGCAAGCAAACACAGTGTTCTTTACCTGAAGCGTGTATGGTTAGTCTACAATTCTGTTGCATAAAAGTGCTTTGTTGGGGGTTTTGCGGAACTTGTAATGAGTACATATAAAAGCTTCATGTGATTACGAATCTGAGCATTTCAGGATATAAAGGATCTATCAGCAAGTACCAGTAAGGGATTAGCAGATTTTTTGCATGCAGCCGAAGAAAGGTAAGCTATTAGTTTTGGCTGGTTCCATTGAAACCTTTAACTTGAAGATCAATTGCTGTTTCTTTTGAATACATAGCGAGTGAATAACAATTTGAGAAAACATTTTTACCCTAGCGTTTGTACAGAATGCACGAAGCATTACAGCAGAATGATATAATGGATGTATTTTGCGATGATATAACACTCTTGCAAAGGCATAGCTCCACTGCATGGAGATTAAAGGAAGATACACTCGCAACCGTAATGAAGTTCCATGATACCGAATATTCAAAAACAAACCGTATTACTTCAATGGAATGGAACACTACGTAAGAAATTAATTTAAGCGGGCTTTATTCGCAGAGAAATAAGAGGTGGTCAAAGAAATATTGCTTCGTGCAATTTTAAAAGAAATCATATTTTCAACTTTAAAATCGGCACACGCACCATTTTCAAGACAACAAATTGATTATGCCAAGTCATTCATACCGCTTTATCCACTTAGATTATCATCACCAATACTGGTAGCAGCTCATGAAAATGTACCGCACGGTTTTGATCGAGCACATAGCTGGGAAAATGCATCAAATGCAGCATATATTTTACTCTGGGCAATAGAAGATTTTATCAAGCCATATGAAGTACTTGTGTCTCCACATGTAGGCTGGGCACAGAAATAAAATAGTTACGCAATTCACGGCATTTCAGATACAGATTAGCCTGCTCGATTTCATTCACTATTCCATGAAACTTTTACCATGCCAGGTTGTATCGTCTGTTAGCTTTTGTCCGTATGATGCATCATTTGTTGTCGGTGGATGTTCAAATGGGCAGGTTCATCCGATACCATCGTATTCCTTTACAATTTGATTACTATTATTACAGAACAAAAAATTTATCTTTTGTGAACATCTACAGTAGTTGTGAATTAAAATAAATTGGCATAACTATAGCGACAAAAAAATTATTTTCCAATATTATCTCTTGTCGGTATAATGACTCTTTTATTTTCTACATTGACAGGTACTAGCTTGGAAGGTCCCCAACATTGGTAAGAAGTCTCTAAATAAAAAAATATCATCCTGAAATTAAATTGCGTGCTAAGCACTACCGATTTTGTTAGTATGATTAGCAAACTAAGTAAAGGGTTTGCTCCAGTGATATTTTTATAGTGCAGAAGCAAGCAGCTGATACTTTCTTCTATTTTTGGGATATAGAAACTTTGATTTTTAATGGTTTCAAAGTGAGAACTCTTTCCTTTCTAAGGAAGGGGAAATTAATAGCAATTTTCCAAACTACTGGTGACAAAACAAAATATGACGTTCAGATCATCACACTCGACGAGAATTGAAGTCTCAATTTCAATCAAACATTGAACAATCGCATCGCCTACCGGTTATCGAAATTTGTTGGGTCCCACGTAGCGCGTCATTACATTCTACTTTGACGACGCTGCAATCTTCCCTTACTCCAAGTGGAAATGAAAATGTTTTACGAGAAGCAGCGTTTGTGACCTGCTCTAGAGAAAATTATTTAATAATCTGGAATTTGGAATTAACTTCGGCAGCGGCAGATCCCTCTTTCAGGAACAATTTCGCATTGCTGCCACAACGTAGGATTTTGTTGAGCGAGTTCCACCCCAAGAATTCAAGTAAATGGCATGTGAACATACTCTAAGCTTATAGAATGACGCATGCAAAAGAAACTTCACTACGAAGTTTTTGAAATTGTTTTGATGCTGCTAGTGAAAGTCGGAAGCGCTGATCCTACTAGAGCAAAGTTAATTGCTGACAAGTGCTTTGCTTTTAAAACCATAGCTACGCCATTAACTATTGTATGCTTTCAAACTTAAAAACTTACAATTTATTGTGCCATATGCTTTTTACAATTTGTCAGTAAAAAATTGCCATTTTATTCTCTTCACGACAATTGGGAGCGAATCTACAAGGTTTCGAATGGCTCTGGTAAGTAATCCACCCTTTGAAAAGTTTCAAGCGTAGCAACAAGAATAAAAAATAAATGCAACTAAAGTGATGCTAAATTATATTTTACTAACGATGCATTGTATATTTTCTTCTTCAAGGATGATGGAGAACTTCAAAGTGGAGAATGGCCATTTCAACGAGCGAGACCGTTATCGAACCATTATAATGTGAGACGCGTTCACATGCATGTAGAAGAACTAAGTTTATTCCCTACACTATTGCAGCGGCAATCTCCTTGATGAATATGAATGTTTATTTGAACTTACAGTAACATAGGATAAAATAAACTATGTTGCATTTTTACTTACAGGTAGACAAGCTCAATGGAGAAGTTCTCTCAGTACAGCAATCACCTTTTTATGAAGAAAAATTTATGACTATCACTGATTTCAGCTTCCAAATATGGGAGGATGATAGAATCAATCCAATTTTCTCAGCGCCAATGTGAGCACCTCTTTGATACCATGTCCATCTGATTTCTTCTGCTCTCAACATATTTTCCTAGCTTTGAAAAAATACCTAACTATACTGATGTTAAATTTCGAATTAACTTCATTACCTTCAAATGGAATGGCAAGCTATCTTAAACTTTCTTTCATAACTTGTTAAATATATACGAGTAAAACAAAATGTAATTATCACCAAAAAAGAAAATGGCCCATAAAGCCATCAAAAAATGAAAGCCCTTTTTTATTCTTTTCCAATTTGTCCTACCTGTGCGTAAGATTTTCAATGACTGGTGTTGCGCAGATCTTTTGTATTCTACACTAGTGGGTGCTGGAGTTATTCTAGACCTGGTGTTGTCTACATCGGAAAAGTGGACGGAGTTTTAGAAGTATGGAGCATCCATGAGCAATCGTATCATGCAATAAAAACGTATCAGCTTGCATCAGTACCTATCGTGTGCATTAACACATTTTGTTGGGCTGCTGATTCCGCAAGTGACAATCCAGATGACTCTTTAGAACTAGGAAATAATTCAGCAACGATACCTACTAGAAATTGCGGAGAAAATATCAAATGGAATAGAAAAGAGGAATTTGAAGAGTTTTTAGCTGTAGGGGATTGCAGTGGAAGTATTCACATACATAAACTCCCGCTGTATTTAAAGACTATGGTAAGGTGCATTTCTTTATGACATGTACTGCAGTCTAATTTTTTTCTGCTATTGAAAATAATGCTTCAAGGAAAACGTCCGTTCCCGTTCCTAGCGATGCTCATAACAAACTGTAAAATTTAATTACTAGTTATTCTACATTTTCAATTTTTCATTAAAGGCACAAAATGAGGTGAAGCTTGTGGCTAGCTTCTTTGAGAAAGAAGGGCATAAGATACAACAATGGAACGATAGACAGATTGCAATTCAGGTTAGCCTATACGTGAAAATAGATGCTGTACTACTTAACAACCCAGATTTCAACAATTTTAAAGGTGTATACTTGTAGAATGCAGCAGCAGCAGGGCTGACCACTCACGAAAGCAACGATGAGAAAGAGGTTTGCATTTGGAAAATATTGCGCATAAAATACTTGATTTCAACATTGACGTATGCGCTCATCTAACTTGTAATTCATCAAAAAGAGGACTTTTAGAAGTACATGTGTTTTTATTGTAGTTTTGCGCATCATAAAAATTCTCCTTTGCTAAATGATTTCGGTATTTTTCCCTATAAGTAGTTTGTGCCAATTTGTGCAGTATGAGCAAGATCTTTCACAGCATGGAGTCGCAGTCGAGGAAGAATATCAAGCATTAGAAAAACGCTATCTTGAGGTAATATACAAAAACAAAAAGCCTTTCTAAAACATTTTCAATAACCTCTAATGGGCTTCAGATTTTGATGATAGAAAAGAGATTTATTCTATATTAAACGCTCTCAATTTCTCAATATTCAATTTTTCTACATTACAAATTCATAGGAATTGCGATTACACAATTAATATCTGTAACGAAATTACGGATACAACAAGAAAAAACATTGTTTGGGAAAAGTAACTCCTTTCTAACAAAGTAGCTCAAATTTTTGCTTCATTTTGTGGGTAGCAGTTGAAAACGTTATTCTCACAGCAAGAATAACGTAAAAGTTAAAGTTAGGTATGACAAGCAAATTTATGAAAAAACATAATGAACAAATAAAATCAATGCACTTCCTACTTTTGAATAATTGCTATATAGCGTGAAAACCAAACCATTTGCTCTTTCTTATAAGATATAAAGTTTGGTTGTTTATAACGTACAAATGTAACCAACATAAAAAATAATTGCAAGGTGGGAAATCAGGGAAATTCAATGAAAAATATCAAACATACCAGTATTTTGATAAAAATGGGTACGAACGCATAATGTTTAAGGGCTTAGCTTTCCCAGGGAAGATGATCACAGAGATCTTCTCAAGCATTTCTGCAAGCTTGCTAAATGTATCTTCAGGCATGCGCATTTCTACATCAAAGTTACCTGCAAAAAAGAAGTGTAGGAATGGTTATAGTGGAGACATTGGTCTGAATGAGAGTCACATTTCAATCGTGATTCGTGCTGATAGTAATTACCGGAATTGCATGAAATCGAAATTCTCTTAGATATATTTTCTTGAGAAGTTGATCCACTACTTGATATGTTGTCTTTAGTTCGAACTGCTTCACACAAATCATCAGTTAAAGGATAAGGGCTAGATGTAATTTCATGTGATATACCACAAATATTCAACAAGGTAGCAAAATCTATAACTTTTCCGGGCATTATTTGATCGACGAAGTCAACATTGTCAAGGAACATTTCTAGCCAATGGTCAAATCGATAGATAGACCACGTAGAAATCTCATCAAAATGATCCCAAATCGGAGCAAAAGTTGTTTCCATATTAATCCAAAAGATGATACTGGAATTGTAGCCACCTGATCGCAATTCCTCTTTGATGTTATTTGATTGCAATAAAGCAAAATTTCCTTGGTAAGTAAAAAGTTCATTAATATTTCCTGTAATAAGGGTATCTAGATCAAAGTATAGACAACGATGACCATTGAGACGCGGATTTCTTCGAAAAAGATAAAGTTTGCTCCACCATCCTACTGGCATGCCAATATTGTAAAACATTTTTTGCGCTTGCCAATTCAACAAGAAATCACCGCCGCAATCATATCTTTTAGTAAAAGGCTCGTAATCGGAGTTGATACATTCGATTTTAATTGATTGATGTAGGCCACTTGAGTCATCAGTGAAGCAGATGAAGTCGTAGGATGGATGCGAACTTTTAGATATACAAACGTTCCGCTTAATACTTTCATACAAATTATTGACATAGCTGGAAGAGTAACGTTGACCCCATTTCACACATAAAATTTTGAGCGGAAGATTTTCTGAATTATGAGAAATTATTTGCCTGCAATCAATTCGAAATTGCTCCTGCCAACGCTTCACGTATTCCCACACACAAGTTATGTTAGTGCTACTGAAAACATTAGGGAAAAAAGGATTACCTGCTTGAGTGTCAATTGAATTCACTGACTCTTGTGAAGACAAAATATTTTTAGGTCCCCTCCAAGATAGTCCACAGTTATCATTGCAAGCATCAGCACTGCAATGAGGTATAATTGCGTCAGCAGATGTAAACTCTTCGAATGTTTCCAAGAGCCAATCCGGTAAATATGCTTTCAAAATAGTGTCTCTTCCAGTCCGGCTTTCTCTATTTGTAACATGAATAGATGCGAGCTCATAATCTATTATTTTCTTGAAGTCAATTATTTCCAAAGGAAAGTGGTTTTTCTGGAATAAAAGGACTAACCATTGCAGATTAATAGCAACGCCTATCTTTCCAATGTTACGTAATAGCGTACTCAAGTTCATATAAATTAAGTTATTTTTAAAATCTGAAAAAAGAGCAACTCTTAAAGCCAACAAAGATTCAGGGAAACGCTTCTGATTTATGTAAATAGACGCTAGATTAACAAGGGCATTTCCAAGCAGACGCTCGTCCCTGCTGAATGATTTCAAAAAGTGCTGCTCCGCTGCATATTCACAATTGAGACTGCATACTATATTTGCAATATAGAAATGAGCAAATGCAAATGAAGGGGCGTAATTTAACACCTTGTGGTAGTGCTCTAAGGCTTTACATGGAGATTTATTCCGATGGTATAATTTTGCCAACTGAAAATGCCGCCACGCATAAGACAGAGTGACGCCTCGCAGATTCCCTCTATTTTTAGCTGTTTCAACAAATTTACTACTCATCGTTAAGTTGCTTGTAGTGAAAGTAAGAGATTGATTTTCACTGACCTGTAGATCAAGAGAGGAGTGCCCCTTAAGAGGAAATATCGAACCTGGGTTAGAGGGCACTTGCTCTGCAACTGGTTCGTTAGTAGCCGAGGAGCGAGTTTCTGAGAAGGAGCCTGTCCTATTAACTGTCGGTGATGTGCTCATACCCTTACAAAATTGACAAGGAGAAGGCACTGAAGCAAGCCACATTGCTTCGTCATTCATTTCCCTTCAAGAATGAGGGTCCATAATTCCGTTATGATGCTCCTCATCCACGATAAAAGAAAGCAGTCCGGATGTAGAAAAACACATTTGCAAATGAAAGGCCTTGGTAAACTAAGAATACGTTTCATGTTCTAATTAACCTTCATAATTTTCACTGCTGAGTGGCCGCAATCTGCTTACTGAACCGCAGAAAGGGTACAAAAAACAACAGAGTTTTCAGCGCCGCCGAGTCTCTTCGTTCCTTACGAATTACTGAAAAACATGTTTTTCCTATGCTGGACTTTTTAATTATGTTTAAGACAATTTGCTCTTAGCAAAACAATTTGTCTTGATGCGCTGGCTATTGGTTCCTACCTCGGATAGAAGTGCCAATACATACTATTCTTTCCATGAATCCAACAATAATACTAGAAGTACGTTTGAATGAGTGGCTATTGCTTTAAGATGTCAAATTTACCTAGTAAATTCTCGACCATAGATGTAACGAATATAATATAAGGGGCTGCTACAGCCTCAAACAGCTTTTGATGGGTACAAACAAACCAATAGAAATTGCGAAAAGGTAGAAAGCAAATGTGGGCTTAGTATATTTATAAAACGAAATTTGTATCTAGAACATACTCCCAAGTTGCGCCCAGTAAGGCACTAATTTTATTGTTCAATGTATAGTTTTAAAAAATTATAAAAATACTCTACTCCACTTCAGACGAAGGCTAGCCATAAGAATACTAGCATCTTTCACTTTGACAAGATAAGTTTGCACTGACTGTAGATTGCTCTATCATGTAAATACTACATTCAAGTCAAAGTGTTCCTTTCCGTCGATTAAACAGGGAATACAGAATTTAATATTGAGGAAGAGTGCATTCTATCTCATTCAAAGAAGGATTGAGCTCATCATTGGAGTTAGTGCCTGAATTCTGCATGCTTTGTCCACGTTTCCGCCGAAGCGTATACAAATCTTCTTTTCGCTGCCTCTCCAACTTAGACTCTGTGCTTTCTTCACGATCACGCAACGAATCTACATGGTTGTTATATAAATGTAAAACAATAACAGCGGCTAGCAAAATATAGAAAGCGGGACTATAAAGGGTCATTTTTCTCTCCGGTACAAAAGTATCCCACATTTCCTCGCTTCGCCTTGCCCTTTCAGCAGCTTGTTTCTTCTCATTCAGGGAAGGTTGTGGCGAAGATAGGCTCTCTTGGCTAAGCATATTGCTTGCATTCTTGTTTAAATTTTGAGAAGAAGTTGTAGGCACCTCCATGGTATCAGCTTTTTTATCTTCCATTGAGCGATCGACAGCATCCGAATCTATTTTACATTTACCTGAAGCTGTAGCAACCATACTATTGAAAGGCCGAAATAACAAACAATACAAACGCTTTTCATAAAAGCCATTTCGAATGCATAATTTCCTCGATTGGCGATGGCAATAAGGAGCAAATTTAGCCGCTACACGAATCAATTTTGAAGATTGCTGAGAGAACAAATGAGCTCGAGTGAGAGGGAAAGCATTGTAGGAACAGAAACGCGTCACAGCTAGCGGTAAGCAACTCATCGGAGAAACGGTATCCAAAAACAGCTCAAAGAAAGAAGATCGCAATGTGAAATTACAACTAATAACACTTCGTTCGAAGGTCGATAAGTGAAGCCGAAGAATTGGTTCCGACGCGTGTATTCGAGGGATAAGTAAGATTAAGAAGGAAGATGCAAGAGAAGAAACCGATTTGCTCGCTCTGAAAAAAACAAATCAACGATGCAGATACAAGCCGTACCCGGTGCAAGAATCTCTGGCTTCCCTTTCATTTTTGAGCTGAATCATGTCGTATGCAATATTGCAATCTGCTTAGTTAATGAATGCCTTTCTAAGGTTTTGAAAGGCGCTGATAGCGTCACGATTTACAACTCAATTGCTCAGGCGGGATTCTTCTTCTTGTAAATGTTTTTCTTACTATATAGAAAACTTATACAGGGTACGTAAAACAGTGTTGTTCATTCATTATTTTTCATTTCGAAAATATGCTAGTTTTCTCGTCAATTATGACCGAATAGCATTTATAATTTTGTTTTATGGTAGAAGGGGACAATCATTCACATTAAACTAACGGCAATTTTTTCAGCTACAAATGAAATATGTTGCATCGCTAGACGTCGAAAAGATCACACTGTTGTGGGGAGTTTCAAAATAGTTGCTACAAATATTTTAATACCGCTAAGTGTGAAAGCAAGTAGCATGACATGATGCGATTTCTAGAGTAATCCCGATTTCAGAGTGGCAACAAAAATACTCTGAATTAGAAGTTGTATGAGATAATAATGCTGAATTTCATCATCCTGGGCCTAAGCTGAGAATCATGTATGCCTATGCTGCTAACTTATGCATTTCTTGTGTTGCTTTTAAATTATAAATGAATAGCAAATGAAGTGAATGCACTGTACATGCGCTCTCCCTACTTTAATCCAAAAGCGGGGGATAGCAATGCTCGTTCATATTCAGGAATATTTTTCTTTATGCACTGACAAATATTGATTACCATTGCTTTTCTCCCATTTTTGAAACAGAAGCAGGATCAACTTTTTACATCTTTCCTGCACTACTTTTGCTATTTAGTAAATAACTAAAAAACATTGGGACGGCGGTGTTGAACAAGCTGCTGTTAAAGTAATGATATGACTAATATGGGAATATTGTGTAATATCAAACTTGAACAAGAAAGCTATACCAAGGCTACTAATGGCAAGTATGATCTCTTGTAGGGAAACATTGAAAACTTGTAAAACCACTTGGATGTAGCTAGAGAAGTAGGAAAGACTGGTAACAAAGATTAAACAGTGTATGTCATAGCCAACAGGGATGTGAAGATTCATATAGAAGAGAAATAACAACAAGCGACATAGGGTAGTACGCAATTTGGCCGATAATTTTAACCTTCAAATTGCAAACTTTAAGAATAATTTTCATATCCCATTCATTTCGCATTATGCTTAATTACGTCTCGGACTTGCTATGCTGCTTCAAATTTGAATAGGCTTGAAAATATACTTTTTATAAACAAATTGAAAGAAGGGCCAGAAATATACACTAGCATCAGGGAATCCCGCAACCAAAATCTTTTTCTATATTCGAGGTTTCATTTCAAACTAAACAAAATGACACGAATGCATCTGGCAAGTTGACACGTATTATAAGTCAAACAAAAGTACAATGCTGGTAAGCATCTATTCAGCAATGCTCGCTATATCACAGGTAATGGCTTTTATTATATTTACTTATGCTCTAATCTTTTTTTATATTTTTGCATATTCCCATGAAGGCAAGATCTTTGCGCCTTTCCAACTTCGCAAAAGCATCACGAATCTCTACAAGGCAAAGTATGATGGCAGAAATTTGTTCTGTAAGAGTCATGTGGCTATTTTGTACCAAGTATAGACATTAACTCTGGATATCAACCTTTTTTGTGTTTTTTCTCTGTAGCAATTAGAAGAACATGATAGAGGGCCGCGGTGATGATTGCTTTTATAATTTGCATTTTGCAAAATAGCAATTTATTACTACGCATGCAAAATCGCAGAATAACTATCCCGATTTATTCGGCTTATAATGTAATCAAGGGTAAAATGAATGCCTTAACTTTGCAAATGCTTTCAGACACAAACTGAAGTTGAAGTATCGTAAAAAGTGATTTCGATTACTTACACCAGTCTTTTTCACGAGTAGCTCGTAGTAATCTTTTCTTAGACTGGAACCATAACTAAAACATAAAACATTTTGGTAGTTCGCCAGCAACTCCATTTCATAATTAAAAGATGCCAAATATGTCCAAATAATTTTAGTACCACCCTTATTCATGTTTTTTTCAATACAATCCTATAGCTATTGTAACAGAGCATCAACATATTATATTGCAATTTTGATGACAAAATTTTGAGTCATTCATCTTCATCAGACATCACAATAACGTCGTCTTCGCATATGCATTCCTTCATTTCGTGAAGTCCAGATATGTGTTCAAGAATTGACGAGTCACGAACAACCTGTTAGTAGATAATAAAATTGTAGAAAAAATTACATAGCAATACTACTATAAGTATTGATGCAACTACGTTCGATTGATTTAATAAATCGATCTAGTGGATAAGAATAAGTGGTGTGGCATGCTGTCTTGTATTCTTTCATCATTAATCAAACGTGCTCTTATTGGAAATGATTAACGCATGAAGTAAAATTACGAGTAACTAAAAATTCCAAAAGCTCAAAATTTTAGTAATTTTAGAAGCCTTAAAAAATTAAAAGCGACCATCTCTACCCTTTTACAAATTATTCGCTCTCCCTGGCACTTCAATTTCACTCGGTTTCAGCCCTGCCTACTACATAGAAAAAATTGGAATGTCAACTATGTAGTGGCAAGGACTGCTTACCTGACGCACAAAGTTGGATTTGCCAGTGAGGTAAGACTGAAGGATTGTGGGAGAGCAACAAATACAGTTTACAAATGGTTCAGTCTCGACACTCACCACTCTGTAGTCTGCATGCAACAAATATATGAAAAGCGTTGATAGGTAGCAACAAACTTTTACAGAAGAATATACACTTGCTACCAGAAAGGCTACCAAACAAAATTTACACCTACAAACAATGCCATTCCAAGCAACACAAAAATATAAAAAAACAATTTATCAAGCACATGATACTCCAATCTAGAATGACTATACCACCAGAACCGAAATAAGCCTATCACAAAAAAAAGTCATTACCCGTATTCCTAACTAGATGTTGCAAAGCTCTACTTTTTATAAATAAAAAACCTTAAACTTGAATAAAGAGGTTAAAGCAATCAAGCCCCATTCACACGTCGCATTTTCGATACCAAAAAAGAAATATACAAATGATCGCTTTGAAAGATACAAAATGTAAGGGATATTAAAGGGGATTTTGATGTTGATTAAAAAAGAGGCTTTTTATATATTATGCTTAACGAAATTGTACATACTCGTTTATTCATCTAGTTATGAGGTATGAAAGCATTTTGCATGTTCTATACATGGTCAGATATATAGATTACTCCCACAATATTCACAAGATTATTTGCTTTTATCATGGGGGTTCCCTTTTTCTTTGAATCAGGTTTCAAAAATTCTCTTGCTGAAATGCCCATCTCCCAACTGTGCGTACAAACCTGCCAAATAAGCTCGGAGGGTGTGAGGCGTGCCACCAAGGCAAGAAGAATCACGTAAACCATCCGCTGTTGAGGAATTCCCTGAAAAAGAAGAAGTAGCAGCACGAGCAGATGCCATACCAGAATAAGGAATTTTAGTGCTATGAGGAGCGGCAAAACGCATTGGATGCTGTGATAAACTTGCTACCATTTCAACAGCTAAGCCACTGGCTAAACTTGAAACGCCGGGGCGAGTGACCGTACATTGCTGGTCTAGAGTTCTGCCAGTAGTATGTTTGTTCACACACAAACAAAAAAAGCATTAAAGAGCAGCTTCATCATCAAAGGATTAAATACACTATAATCAACTATTAATCACTAAAATAACTGTCATCCTAAATTCATTCTACGCAAAATCTTTCATCACCGCGTCACAGAAAGTAGCTAATCGAATTTCACTTGATGCAGCGACAGAAGGTTTCCAACGCATATCTAGCTGTTACATACAAAAACCAACTGTCCTCGTAAACACATCCTATAAAAGAATGTGATGAACTGTAAACTTAGGGACACCCAAAAGTGTACACTACAAACTTACGTCATGCAAGCATAAAAATCATCTATTTTACATAATAATAGCAGATTTGGTAGACAAAATAGAAACTACAGAACCATCTTTATTCACAAGATAGTATATTTTACTATAGCCACATAGACATCTTATATCTTTTACAGAATGAATTTGGAGTGGACCTATTAGATATAGAATCCGATGGAGCGGTTACATCGTTACAAAAATAGCAAGCCAAAGCAGTGTTTAAGTAGGAGTGACGAATGACGACCAAAGAATCGAATCCAATGGCTACTGTTACGCATAAAGGAGGAAGTTTCTGTATTCCTGCACTCTCATAATCAAATGATATTTGCCTAAGCAAGGAAATAATAAAAAATTCAAAATGAGCAAAGGGCAGCAACTCTACTAGAGTGACCCCTCTCGGATGCTACATATTTATAGAAATGCAAAGTTTTCAAGAAAAAATGAACAAATATAAGCTCGCTTTGCAGAAAAAAAGGAAAGGTTACACATTCCTTTAACAGGTTCAAACTCAGAATTATATCTTTTCAGTAGGTCCTACTCGATAAAATCGTTTTCCCTTTGTATTCAGATTAATCACCTATTTCCTTAAGAAATAATGCGCACACGAGTAGTAGTGCCATAGAGAAATTGTTTCCATACAGTTTCAGTGTTTAATCCATGTGAATAAATATAGTAAAAGTCACCTAATTTTTGAAATAGATTTTTGTACTCAAGCGTATCTTTGCTTCCATACGTAAATATATATTAAAACATTCGCCCTCCTTCCAATCCACCCTACTTGGCAGCAACCATGAGTGCGGGAAGCCATCGGGATTCCCTGGAATCTGTCAACAAGTAGACTACATCATGAGAATCAATAAGAGATTCTAATATCTGGTAAGAGAGTTCAAAATTATCTGAGCCTTCCGTAATCGCGGGGTGACCTAAAAGTAGTTTTAGGAAATAAATTTTATATCCTTAAAGTCTACAATAGTCCCCTTAGAAGTACAATTGATAGTATGGCTTAGACATAGAACTCAAGAGTAAAAGAGATGCTTCATAATAGTAAATTCAAAACGGCAGGTTTGAATTTTTTGGAAAACTAAATAAAAAATGCATTTTCTTGCTCTTCACATCGCTTTCTGGACAAAATTCTTTCTTATGCATAGAAAGAAATCATAAAAAGGTAAACAAAGCCACAATTCTTATAAACGATAGACAAAATTTCGCGTTTCTATACACTGCTTTACTAAGGTCAGACAAGCTAATATAAAAATATAGTCTATCGCCTTGTTTAACCTACCCGGCATGGGAATTTCTATATTGACTGCCTCACATTCCATATCTGGGCGAATTTCTAATAAATTTTTTTTTGCAGCCTCTACTTTTAACATGCCGGAGCCACCCTTGAAATAAATAGTAAGGCAGATATAGTTTTGTTTTGCATGGACAGTGGAAACAAAGCAAGAAATAGAGAGTACACCCTTTCCCTAACAAGGCACTTAGCTTAGCTATACTACAAGATGAAAGTTTATAAACGTGAAGGTAAAACGCACACAATGGCTAGAGAGATGTGAAAATATCACAGAGTGGGAATACAGAGTGTGTGGCATCCTTTAGTATTCGTTTATCACAACAATCACGCTTCTGTTTTTTAATTGGCAAGCATTTCAAGAAATCCAAAAGCTATTCAATCCGCCTAGCAACTTCATAATTTCTCACACTCAGCAAGGGGTCTAATTATAAAGTAAAAATACAATAGCTCCCTTTAGAGAAATGAAATAAAAGAGGGATTCTACTTACAATTTCCCAATCGAAAGCTTTAGTTCGAAAAAAAAAAATCTCACTATAGACAGAGTCACTCTCTCCTCATAAAAGAGTAAGCTGCTTCCTTCTATCTAAGCTTTGTTTCCAACTCTTGGCCAGTTTGAAATAAAAAGAATATACAAAAAACAGAGTGCTAGTGTGTAGCCTCTTCAGTGCATGCTATTACACTCCATCATAAGCATGCAACTAAAAATGAAATATTTTTAAGCGCATACATATCGATCTAACTACAAAATTAGACAAATTCGTACAAGCAAGATAAGCAGTAGTAATCCCTTCCCAACAAAATGGTTTGAGAATATTTTAGAATAGATTCCTCATGACTATCAAAAATGCACCGACAACCCCCATGCCTCTCCTCCTATGGAGCTCTACTTTATTATAATTTTATCTGTTTTGAAGATAGATGCCACAGCAGGTAAATATTCACACTTTCATGAAGTAAACATCGCTCAAAAAACATGCCAATACTACACTCAAAAATTATTAGAAAAAAGAGTTCATTACAGTGAAAAAAAATCTCCAAGAAATAAACGATTGAACACGATGGATTTTCACTCTTTTTTCAGAAGCCTCTCCCAACTGAAATTTTCCACCTCTTACTTTTTCAATAAAAACTATACAAAAAGAAATGCATACATTCGCTTCTGCATCCGAATGGGTATATAGCCACTGTCGTGAAGGATTGGACATGCTGACTCGACCACTATCCACAAAGGTTATGGTGCTGAAAACAGAAAGTTTGGAGAAACATACAGGCGGTGCTACTCTAGCGGAGCATTGCCTAGTAGTTTATAGTGAATTTTAAAAAAAAATTTATAAAAATAATTCACAAAAAGCCACGATATCTACCCAAGAAAAATTTCAATTTATAGTAGGAGAGGTTCGGCACAAAAATGTGCAACTTTCTTGATTTTAATATATTTTATTTTCTTATCAATGAATTCCATCAACAGCGTACATCCAACAAAATGCATCCAAAAATCAACAAAATGCATCCATTATACATAGTTTTTGCTTAGACTGTTTGCTCATTGCAATCCCTCTCTAGGATGTCCAAAAGTTGATGGCTTGAGAAAGCAGGGAATTAGAATAGGTAAAGAGAAATAGTTGAGGCAAACTCGTCTCGTTATCTAAAACGAGACGAGTTTGAAATACTACCAGTTTTGACAATCAAACAAAAAAAAAAGAAACCCAATAAAAGAGAAATGATATAAGACAGGCTATACCAACATTAGAGGGACCCTTTTACATCTTTCATCGGCCATTTTTGAAAAATTAAAACAACACATCACACTGTATTTCTGTTTTCAATGCCCTATTTTTTTTTATAAAGCAAGACGAAAAACTAAAGTATCTAAATTTCCATATCAAGGCATGGGCTATTACTCTACTTCTATTTTTCGATATGCTAACGCTTTTACCGCCATACTGTTTGTGGACTTCTCCCATGCATTTGAATGAAGAGGATGCATAGGACGTCCTCTTCATTCAGTAATTGAAATATCTACAATTTAAGAGTTAATAAACCATTTTTAATTCCGTGACAAATCTTTCTATTCCCCCTTACTATGCAAAAGATTCAAACGGAGTAAGCTTCATTCGCTTTTTATTTTTTACGAAATAAAAATATGATCCTAACTTTAAAAATAAGGCAATCTTTGCAGTATTAAACAACTATATATATAAATATATTTTTATAGCCAAAGCCTACCGGACACCCCAGCCCACCAAACAACGAGCCACATTACATCCCAGCGCTCCGGATCCAAGTAATAAAAATCTTAAATTCTGCATGTTTTCGGGTTTGAATTCAGGCAGCATCCTCCATTTGATAAGCTTCACATTTAAGTCAACAGCGTTCCGTTGCATCGTATTAGCACTTAAAAATTCCTGCAAATTAACAGAAAAGACAGTAGAAAGGGGTAATGGCTTCGTTAGACTCGCTGTAAATGGACGAGGAATCTTCTCTTCGTTTTGAATAGCCATTTTCCCTTTATTTTGAGTGATGGGATGCCTTAGCCACCCAGAAACGAGACTAAAGGAAAACAGACGATGCAGTATCCGATGAAGAAGTGAGGACGATGGCCCTGTAGCAGTAAAAGCGTCACATGCGGCGCTACGGAGTACAGAAAGCATATCGGGTGAAAGGCAAGAGATCGAAGAAAAAAAATCTTGCAAAGTTGGAATAGAAACATGAAAAAGTACCGATCGTGCTGTTTCAAGTATCTCATGCCCTTGTCTAGCGGAAGCACAGCTGCGTACTGCATAATTCACCGGGGAGAGATCCTCAAAATGAGAGAATTCCTTATCTTTGGATTCTCGCTTATGATAGTGCGCATCACGAAACGCCAAGACTTTGATCGAATGGCCGTAGAGATTGAAACGAAGTGTCAAAATGTATAAAATATTCCTAAAACACCATCCCAGTGCATTGAGTGCACTTGAAGGATCAAGAAAACACAGAATCACATTTTGTAAAGTTGCTCGCTTCCTTTCCTCATCAGAGAACCTATACATCTCAGAAGTATCACAAGAAATTTTTTCTTTTTCAGGAAGCGGCGTGGTTGACACGTGCTCTTCCTCTTTTGATACGACTGATGACGGAGGAAAGGAAGCTTCAAAAATTGGGGAAGGCGATCTAGTGTAACCAGCTCCATGCGTTTTTGTTCTAGGATTATGCTTTGGATCAATCGTACAGGATGATGTTTCGCAATACGTTGAGCTAAGATGGCCGAGATTTTCTACTAATTGAGGAAAACTCTCAATAGGAAAAAGTTTTAAGGAATGTTGTTGCGAAGGGTCCACACTTTTAGCTTGATGATCCAGCGGTAAAAAACTATCTGCCTCAATGGGGAGCGATGAACTCTGCAATTCAACAGCAGAGGAGGGAATGGATCGAGGCACTACATTTGTATTCTTTTCAACTAGTTCCAAAAATGGAGTTTCCAATAGCCAAAAAACACCATTCTGTACAAAATTTTGATTTTCTTTGTTCGAAGCGCTGATTTCCAATGATAAATTATGCAACTTTTCATCAATTGCTGCGGCTATTGCACGGTTGCATTGTTTGTTGTTTTTTTTCAGAGGAAGAGGGGGTTGAATTAATGAAAAGAATTTTCCAGCTGGTTGTAGCGCAGGAAAAGCAACAGAATAAACAATTTTGTAGGTTTTTAAATTCATGTAACTGAGTAAAAAAAATTGATTCAGTTGACGCATCCACCAACTAAGGGGAGCTGGCTGCAATGGTTTTCGTGAATTTATTGCAACTGTATCAAGGGACGTAAAAATTGTTTCATCCATGAGGGGACTCATTTCGGATATCTGAGAATGCCGATCATTTAATAATTCAAGAAGATTCACTAATTTATCGTGGGAAACCGAGGTAAAAGATGGAATGATCGAGCCATGTTCAGTGCATTTTTCAGAGTGACATGACTCAGAGGAGCTCAGAGATTTATCATCAGACTTTGTGGAAACAGATACTCCAAAAGAATCCATGAATGAAGATTGAAGAAGTTGTTGAAGAGCTAACGGCCTGTCAAATTGTTTGAATTCCGGAATAGAATTCACGTTTATCATGAATCCATCTAAGTGTACAGATGTGTCATATACGGATGCCGCGATTCCCTTTGCAGGACTATCCATATAAAATGTGCTGCTTATACTCTTCTCACCATCTAACTGAGACTCTCTAGAGCTCTCAAGTAGCTCTATTGGCGTTACCACTACCTTTTGTTTTTCGAGATTAGTGTTAGACAACCCATCTTGGCAACTTCTTTCCGCTTGCAAAGGGTGCACACTATAAGGAATGGGGTCTTCCTCTTTTTGTTTAGTGCAAAAAGCGATTTCTCTTGAGATAA
Organism: Cardiosporidium cionae; assembly: GCA_015476325.1. NCBI lineage: Eukaryota > Apicomplexa > Aconoidasida > Nephromycida > Cardiosporidium > Cardiosporidium cionae. Next base: position 86,249 of record JADAQX010000065.1, read on the forward strand.
GTTGGACATTGGAACTATCGCCTGCGTTTGACACTACCAAATTACTGTCTAGGGGTACATTACTCTGCGTAATTTTATTCACGTCTGTTGAGGCTGTGGTGATACCTTGCAAATTGCTCTCCCCTTTGCTCAATGCAATTCGAATTAGCGCTGGGCTATCCGATGCGGTGCACGACCGATAGGTTCCTTTAACAGGGACCCAAGGAGTGCTTAATTTCCAGTCATTTAGTTTTTTATTTCCCAAACCTTGCCAAAATTGAACGGCAATTGTGCATTTAAAGGGTAAAAACAGCAGAGGAGGCACATCTACAACACTTGTAGGCAACAAACCATTAGAAGTGCCCAGCAAAGAAACTAGGGGTGTCTGTCGTGTAGTGTGCGAAATCGACGCCAAAGAAGAAATTGAGTCGCTTGCTGCTGCACTAGGTGGCAATTCTTTTTGATTTGCCATCAGTCTACACAAAAATGAAACTAAAAATGTATCTCTATGCAACGGGATAAGCACACATTGTGAATAATTAATTCAACGCCGCTGCTATCGCATGTAAGTTGAAGGAGGCGATGAGGTGAAGTTCAAATTGTTGCAAAGTCGAACAAATTGAACCATGATGTGGAATTTCGCCGAAGGATTACAGAAATATCAGGAATATACTTGCTCATTCTGCTAACGACACATCGCCCGTACAAAAAATTGATCTTTTCACCACCCCACTCCAATAGCCAAGTGGTTCAAGTGCATACGGAAATAAGAAAGCATTACTCTAAAAAAGCGCTTTTAAGAAAGTCTAAGATTGTGGCATCTTACTCAGCCTGGTTTGAAATTTGACTTTGCACACTTAAAGTTTTTGCATTAGGAACATTCCAAAGCGAAAGAGGAGGGTAGAAATGTGGTCGAACAAGGTTACACGGTGGCTAATTTGCACATCTCGCAAGTTCAAAAGCACCCTTAAATGCTTGGTACAAGGGCAGCTTACATTTGTTGTCGAAGTACTAGGCTGCATAGTGTGTGTTTCATGAAGCAAAAATAGAGGCAATTAATTCACAAGTGATTACGCGAACAAAAAATATAATTCGTAATTCCCATGAATCATGCGTATTACTATAAAATATGCAACCTTATACTGATTATGCTTTGCTAATATGCATTATACAAAAGCATTAAACTACTCACTTCAAAAAAATTCACACGACCATTGAGGGCATCACTCATCTTTTCAGAATATTTCTCAATATAAACATGTTGATTTCTTGTAAAAGATCTCAAAAGAACTTCTACTGTTTCAATGTTTTTTTTATACAAGGAAGTGCGTGGATAATTTTGTCAATAATTGCAACCATTTACAGTCGCTTAGCATTTACACATTATAAGCCTTGCAGTAAAGTTGCGAGACAAACTTTAAACGCTGATTTGGTAAGATTGAAATATACCCGGTTCGCTTATTCTACATAAATATATTCCTCCTACACATTAAGTACATATTAAATTAGAGATTCACAGACATCGCTTCTCAAACTCAATGAGCAGCTACTAAATGAATTTTCTCGATAGTGGAAAGTGCGTATGCTCAAATTGTGACTTGCTTATTTTGGAGGATGTGCAGCACCAAATGCATAGTGAGATTTCCTTTCCGAAACTCAAGGTTTTGCAGGTACCTCATCTTACGTGTACCATGCTTTTCTTATGCAACTGAGGATTCCTGCTTTTGCCATAATTTTTTGAATAGCTCATATGATTCTTGACTCGTATCAGGACAGTAGCAACTCATGTATAAAACGGAATATGATTTGCATCCTGCTAAGCTAAGCTTGGTGTACTTAAGGAGCAAAATACCATTATACTACTCTTCTAGTCTGCTTAAAATTGCAACGTAACAAAGAAGCAATTTCAATTTTGATGCTTGATTATACTTTACAATACCTCTGAGTAATCTTACTGACAAGTAAAACACTGCTAACTACTCGATTACTCCGCCAAGGAAAACAAAGCTTTACATCTCTGTTTTATCGGAATGTCTGAATGTCGCTTCCTCAGCAATTGTCTACAGTCTTAGTGTCTATTTCCAATCAAAATTAGATTACTTTTTTTCCGTGATAACCTGCAAAAATTTGTCTACTCGCAGAAATTATTGTTTATAGAATAAATTATTTACTCATTTAGTCGACATTAGACGTAACAGTATTTCTTCACTTTATTTTCTTTTCAATGTTGCATCGATTCTTGTCAATTTGGTGCTCGCAATCTGCTCATCGTGCTAGATAGGTGCTGCCCTAGAGGTATATTTAGAAATACGTTATAACTTCGTTTTTTACATTCTTTCTAATAACAACTCGCTCAATACAGTCGCACTGACGTATTCATTACTTCACCGCCGACTACCTTCAATCGTTTTCTCTAGCACGATTTATTATCACCATGTATTGTATATTGCTTCGCAAGTGCTTTTGTGCTACATAATTCGAAAACTACAGGGCGAATTTCACCATCTGGCTTTCTTGTTTGTCGTCCTGCTCCCCAATGGTCGTGCATGCATCCCTGTTTTATACACCTTACCTAGCTGATATATCCAAAACTACGTGTCTGAACAGTCAAAAAACAGTTTTTAAGAAATACAAAGCCTATTCATGTTTAAGTAAGCATTGAGCAATGATGCAAAATTTTTCTTTTTTCTTTACTCTTATGCATTCTTGTTAATAGGAATGTAAACATGTCGTTTTTCTTAATATTGATGGTAGCTTTAGAGGGCCACCGCGGTCTTGTGGCCAAACAAAGTGCATCCGAGTGTGACTCTTGATTCTTGTGGTTGGAGATTGCATTTGTGAATACCATAACTTTCTTTGTTCTATCAACTGATTCTGATGTACCACCCTTACTACCGAAGATAATTTGTTATCATTCCCAGGACCATGGATGGTATGCTTGCGGTTGTTCCACGCACTTCGCTTGAACATCTCGTGAGTATATTGCACCACTTTGGGATATCATACATCTCCGCAGAAACACTCCGTCAAGCCAAATATAACAATGCGGAGATTATTTCTCTAATGTTAACATTGCTTGTCGACCTCATCACTCTACATAGCAGGAGGTTTCGGTTTAAATTTGGAGAATCTCGGTCATTTGGTGCAGAGAATAGATCTGTTTCGGGTTCCCAACGGAATTACCGTGATGACTTTCAGCCTATGCCGTTTGAATCAAAACTATCTGATCGAAAAAGGTCAACCGAGGTTCATACTAAAGTCTCTCCAAAAGCTACGGTTACCTCTTTTTTTGAAATGAACAAAACCGTTGGTCTGAAATTTCCGGATGTTTCTACCTCAGTGATTACGCCTGACAGTAAGCATTTACGTCTTATAGTTATTATTTTAAAAGCATTTGAATATCCTCGCGCTCCACTCTTGGTGGCATTACAGAATCAAGCTGTTTCAAATGACAAAAGTGATGAGTATTCACTGTTAACCAGTCGAGAGTTATTGATTGCATTTGCATTTCTAGTTGGTAAGCTACGCATTTTCGAGCACTTTGACACCCAAATCCCGCAATTGCAATCGCTTTTTGAAACGTTTGGAAGCTTGTTTACTGAAGTAGCGAAGAAAGATTGTTTCCCTGACGCTATAAATACTACATGTCTCCCTTACCTTTCTACTCGATATATAAATGCCCTCCCGGAAGATGCGGAACCTGCTTTGTTTCTAAAAGACACTAATGGAATAGAGAAGCATGCAAGGAACATAACAGAATCTGTCGAGAAGATTCAAGCAACCACATTATTATCATATACGAAAAAAACGATTGGAAGAACATCAGAAAGTACAATGCACCCCGAAGCTATTGGAAATTTGAGCGAATTGACTAATGTGGAAGATGTGGCTCTTTATAGCAATCGTGTTATTCAGTGGACGACAAAATTTCATCATTTGCATCCCCTATTGCTTTCATTAGAGCGAAAACGTCATTTATACCGAGCAATACTTAACGAGAGCGCGGACGCATTTGTTGGCTTACATTCATTGCAAAATTATGAAGCAACTTTTTTATCTCATAATTGTGCTACTGCAACGGATGATCGTGTGCATGTCAATTCGAGGGATTCTAGGAAATTTTCAAAACAGCTAAACAAATGCTCCTCATTGCATGAATCAGTGCCAACTTCAAAATTACTCACTAAGTTGGCTCCAATTTCTTCAACTGTTAATTCAAGCCAATTTTGTGAAGGGTATGCGCCGGACATAAGGACAATAGCTGCCACACAGGAAGTATTAGATTCAAGTGATGGTCCTTTACCAAATGCTTTTGAATATTTTCTCATAGACCCACTGAATTCTTTTTTCTTAAAACTTCACTATGCTTACTACAGTTGTGCAAATTATTATTCAGTAGCACTTCAGTTGCGTATCGAATTTTTTAGATGGATTTCAGGTGTTATTAATGCTGCTAATATTGAAGCATCTGGCCTAAACTTTAAAGCAGCTTCAAAAAAACGTAATTTACATGAAAAATGCAAACGCACTGTTATCAACGCTGACCGAAAAGAAACTGTCATGCAGAAGCAAACTCACATACATGTTTCTTCGACAGAGCTCTTTCCTTTGTCTTTGAACCAAGTAAATGCAAATATCAAAAAATTTCATATCTATATTAACAACATTCGAGTGGTTCATATTTAAAGAAATACTTGCAATGGAGGTATGGCTCTCATTCTATTACCGGGTTCAAATCATAAAAGTGTTGTAATGGAGCGATTCTGATGCTGGAACCACAGTGATGAATAGCATAGTGTTAATTGAAACGTTTTTCCAAATGAATCTACCTTGTTTTTCAGAAATATCAATAAAATTTTTTAACATCTGCATACTATTTCATGATCCATCGATACAAATTGAGCTCAAATTCTTTCTTAAAGTTTTTTTGAAGAGTGTTGTGAAGATAGTTTAGTAATAGTCTTCCGGGACTAAAAGATTAGCTGCTTTCGCTTCCTAGGTTGTTATTTTTCAACTTATGGATGGCTTTTTTCAAAAGTAAGATTTTTGTACTCTTCTCTATGCGCGCTACATGACATTTTTTCAAAGCAGAAGTATCTCATTTTCTTGTTAGCCAGAATTAAATTTTTGCAAAGCATAAATTATACGTATTACGGTGATATCATTAGGTCTGTACACATGAATATTGTTTACTGCTTGAGATAAAGAGAGATGCCGATTTTACTTTGAGTTTAAATTTTTACTTCTTAAGAAATCATTCTTTCCGTATGTGACAATTTTTCAGCAAGACTTTTTGGGAATTTCTCATTTTCTTACTAATATATCAAGCTTTTTGTCTTCTGGAATCAATTTGAATATGCATCCAAATTCCTCCGAAGCAAAATATCTTCCTATATGGGAAGAAGACAGAGAGATAGTTCTTAAACTTCAAGAGGAATTTGAAGCCCGTGGCACTGCATTATGTCGGACTGGTAAATTTAAAAACAATATTTTAAAGATAACGCGCCTCTTTTAAGCCACTGCTGAAAGTTGATTGAAATTTTATTCATGAATTGCCTTTAAATGCTTAAGGAACTGCATAATTTATTTAATTATTGCAAGGTTACATGTTTTATTGCGACACTTTTTATATAGCTATTTTAACGAAGTTTTATTGGGCCATATATTTATTGAAGATAGGAGAAGAATTAGAATTACAGTTTTCTTCAGATATTTTGAAAGCCAGGACAATATACTTCATCTATACCTACAACTCGATCGGCCTTTGTTTTATTTTCTTTGCAGTAAATCGAACTATCGGAAGTTTGCAGTATGAGGAAAATGATGCAACAAGATTTTCTACATTTATAAGTAGCAAGCGAAAAGAATTCAAGATTCAACCAGCTGAGGTGTTTAATACTACTTATTGTTTATACTTTGATGCAAATTTTTGTATTGTATTACAACTGCTGTGCTGCTTGGTTTTTACAGGTCACATATGTTCGTGAAGAATTAAAAGTCTTGGCAGGTGTTCACAAATATCATTTTTTGTTGAAGTTTTCATTTGAGCATAGGTTTTGCGTTTCAGGCCTATCTGTTTGTACTTTTAAGTAATGAATATCTGCGCCCATCTACTGTGCTCAATGTGTTTATGCTTACATTTATAGATTGCTTGGAATTGGAGCTTCCGGATTTAAAAAAATTGTTGGATTTAAACGTATGAATATGTACATTGGACACTGCAACATGAATTATTTCTATTTTAGAAATTACTTGCGCTTCAATAAACTTATGAGTGTACCTTCAATTGATTAATTTTTATGTTCGTGTTTGTTTGTTCATTCTTTTCATTTATTTTCAATTGCCTTTCATAAAATTTGTTTACTTATTGTCATTTCAGCCACATGTCAACAAAATCCACCTTAATAAGAGTACGAACACGACTGAAAAATATCAATTTCTATCACGTAATGAAAACATAAGTAACGATATAAAAATGATTGATTTGATGTCTCGACACCTCTACCAAAGATCTTGTGAGAATGAAATTAACTCACGTGTAGACCCGAAATCATACAGTTCATTTGGTCCCTCTAGTATTATTCTATTAGGGAAGAACGATTTCGGAGAAACCACCAATACGAAGGATATTGGTTTTCCGGAAATGAGAACAGCGACGAATGGCCATTGGCAATCTTTTGAATCTCTGCAGCGATTACATGATTCTCAACATAATCTTTGCCTCGAAATGCTCAAGACCCTTACTACTAAGATCGAAAGAACATTTAATTGTAAAGTGTTGAATTGCGTATAATCAAGGCTAGCGCGAGCGCATACCCATTGTCAAAGTGAGATTCTGTTGCTCCTTATTCTTTGTAGCCTATATTGTGAATGGAATATAATATTGCGCATTTATGTTGATTGCAGAACAAGACATTCTGCATAGTCATTGGTAGCAGCTGAAACCATGAAACTCTTAACAAATGAAAGCCTTACTTCGCATAACCTTATACAGAAGATATTTTTAGCACTATGATTAGTGACGTGAATGAGATTGATGAAGCAGCGTACAATCTATTAAGTTTGGTTCATTACGATATTCACAGATGCTATTGCCCTTTTCCTAAACTTGTCATGAAAACTCTGCCAAAGTCATTGCATTCATTTCAGTAGGGTTTAAACTTTTTGTCTTTAAAGAAGTAGGTGAGGAGAATTGAAGCCTTTTGAATTGGTAATTTCCAATATTTCTTTCAAATGAATAACTCAGCAAAAATAGCTAACAAAATATTTGAAGATACTAAGTTTTCGAGCAAATTGAATTGATGTTTGGAAACTCGAGGAAACTGTGGATTAATGCTAGGAGTATTTACAGAAGCGTTGGAGAAATAAATTGCTCAGAATATTGATTAAACCACCAAAATATTTTAAACCTTTCTATGCAGTATCCTTCACATCCAAACAGCTTCCTTAGTAGATGCGATGTTGCTAAACTATAAATATTTGTTGTATGGAGTTAGACGACGTAGTATTTACAATTACAGCGCTGAATCTTTTTAATTCGTTTCAGCAGGTATATGCCGCTTTTCTCACTGTAAGTAGTGCCATTGAATATTGATAAGCTATAAATATTGCAATTTCTTTTGTCCGTAGTTGTGGGTTTCCTGGGATAGTTACACGTGCGGTAGATCATGTTTTATTAGATCAATTCTACAAACACTAAAATTCCTTATTATATACTAGATAAGGCACACGGGATTGCACGATGTTAGAGAGATCTCAATTTTTTGCAAGAAAATGCTATTCATAGAGGAAATAGCATTTAACTTTAAGACTTTGATCCAAGGTGGTATTTCCTATTGTCAATGCGAACTATTACCTCAGCTTTTTCTATTGATAATTTTTGGGATTTCTAATCTGATTTCATTGCAGAGATTATATTATTTTAAAATAGACTTAAATGAATGCAGAGGATAATATTTATTGTATTCAATGGACAGCTCAACTGCACAAGTACCAGATGGAATTCTCGTCCCTATACGGCGACTCCTCACTCCAAAGAGGACTCGACATCTGTGTGAAATTTGTGAAGCTTCAGCTTCATGGTACATTGTGAAATACCCGGCATACTTTTGGTACATTTACCCCTAATCTCTTTGTTTTGAACATTGTATAGCAAAATAGAAATGGAAGTCGATCACTCGTTGCTCGTAAAAATATAACTTTTTATAAGTCGCTGCGAAATACATGTAAATGCTGCTTATTATTTCTCCCCAGCTCGAAAGAGCATTTTCAACTCGAATGGGATGCTATTCTTTATCAAATTAATGAGTATTTGTCAAGACTGTACACGCCATTTACGAAAGATGGTGCAAACTTTGTTCCGCTGCTGCTCACAGATGAAGATGCTTTGCAGGTAAAGTTTTACTGAAAAGAACCAGTGATGACTTGAGAAGTCGTAGCATTATTTTGAGAATATAAAAAAATTAATGTGTCATGAATTAGATAAAGACGCTTTCATTTGGGTACTTTTAGAACATTAAAATGCCAGTAAAAATGTTCGGGCGAATGCAACACCTATGTACAGAATTACAAAAATGATAAAGTAAGCAGCACTTACTTGCTACATATAATGCAACTCAGAATGCCATAGCAACATGTAACAGGCTAGCAGAGCGTCATCTTCTGGGAAGAAAGTTTGATTTGGCCATTGCAGCATCGAAGAGAGCCTTAAAACTTCTTGTTGGGAAAACTATATCAGTGGGCAGCATTGATCTAGCTTTTCTACACCTTGCAGAAGCATACCTAGGTTATTATCTTCCTACTTAATACAATAAATCAATGCAAAAAAAATTGAAAAAATGTGGAAAACTCAATGAATCTTCATGGTTTTCCTTCTGATTTATAAAAAAATCCCAAAGCAAAATTTTTAAAAAAATGAACCAACCTGCTTTAAAAAATTATGTTATTTTATGCATATACAAAATTTTACACGAAGTGAAGACAGTTACGCTTCATAAAATTGGAATATTAAAATGTCTACTTAGCTTTGCATTACGTATAAAAACATAAAATGTTAAATTCATATGTGACTCTTATTTATGAAAGAAATACACACCATTAGAAAAGTTCGAAATGCCTAATTTTATATATATTTTTATAGGTCTCGGATTGATTGATCTCACCAAGGAGTATTTACAAAAGGTAAGGAAATGAGATTTTAGAAACTTTAATCAGAAACATTGCTGCTTTTCCATGAAAGGATCATATTTACTTACAACATTATTATCTGTCGAACTCGTTCACTATCAATTTTCCTTCACTTTTCAATTAATGACGAATTTAGACTATTTTGTAGTATAATTATGTCGTTATTATTCGTTTCTATTTTTACACATTATGCAAATTAAGAGGATTTGTTCAATGAAAAAGCTACTTATCGTCGTAATTTTGCTATAGGCATCAGCAAAAATAACAGAAGAAAAGCGCGGAGACTACAACGTAATTGCAAAGATGCAGAGGATTTCTGGAAGAATGCTCCACTTCCAAAATTGTTTTGTTCCAGCAACTCAAATGTATGCTAAAACAGTAAGTAATTTTACAATAATTTTTGACTGCATTAGTATTGCTTAAAATGGTGTAACAGAAAAGGTTGATTTTTCCTTTCAACATTAATTCTCTAGCAGCGTCACTTTGATTAAAATCTTGCAGATATTTTTTTAAAGATAGGAATGTACTGTTACTATAATGAATGCAAAATTCCATTAGTGTTAAAAACACTTCAACAAGTCAATATCAAATTTTAAGTGTGCAAAATCTGACGATTTTAAGAAATTATAAACGTAAATACTTAAAACACCCGATTTTTATTAGATTATATCTCATGCATAATGCTATACCATCATATTGTCTGCACTCTGCAGCTCTATCTCCTATCAAGCATTTATGGACCAGAACATGCAATTCTAGCCCCAGATTATTTCCTCTTGGTACAAACTAGTAAACATTGCTTAAAAATTAAGCAGATCAAGTCTATAAATGGAGTACAAATTTTATTAAAAAGTATTTTTTAAATTGGATAGCAACACTTTTTACAAAAATGCATAAGAAATTTTGAAATATAGAGGTGCAGAGTGAAATAAATAAGTAATTGTCGCAATGCGTTCAAAAAATGTTTTCGCTCGTTAGTAAAGCTCAAAATGCCACACTTTCGGGAGCCACTTTAATGCATTTTTTGTAAACCAGGGATGCTCCTTACACGCCTCTCTGCAGACAAGAGCAGATTCCATTTATATTTTTAACAAAGTGCTAAACTTATACAAAGCGTATTTTGGATCCAAAACGACACAGCATGAGGCGATGTATAAATCCTGTGATTTTCCTCCTTTGCAATTGAGTGAGAGACAGTGAATAACGTGCTACACAATGAAGCTTTGTTAGTGTATAATATCTTGCTTTGTTTTTCTGCTACTAGATTCATTCGAAATTGAAAGTGCAAAAATTACGATAATAAATTTGCTACAACTGATAGAAAACAGCAAAGAAACTTTAGGGACGCTCGAAGGTATGAAAGTGGCTTTTATACTATTTACAGTGTATACTTTAGGGAAAGGGAGTAACAAAAGAGTTTACAGCCCTATGCATTGCGGTAACTTTAGTAGCACAGAATGAACACATTTATATAGTTGCGCTTTTGCTTATAGCTGACGCAAAACATCTACAGGAAAAGTTTTCCAAAATTGTAGGCATCAAAACAAATGAGTTATGAAAAGATTTGAGCTAAAAGGGATAAGATTCTCACCATTTTACTTTGGCACATCTATTTCTCGTACTGTTAAATATAGATTATCACTTACCGACCCATAAAATTGTAGGCGGCATCAACGTTGCTTTTTTTGGTAAGCGTAGCGTACACCCACATGAAAATCCCAGGAAATGTTCATGCCTTACAGCCTCTTTGTTACAAGCAAAGTTTAAGTATACGCAGTCAAATTTCCTCTTGCATGCAATTTTCCAAGCTAGATAAAATATATTTAAAAATTAAATCTACTTTTTCGAATTATTTTATATTGAAACCTATTAGTGCAAAGATTTTATAACTATCTTAAATTATGCGGTAGCTAGCACATTCTATCAGGCAAAACTGGCGTGTTTATTTCTAATATTGACAAAAACTGTATTATACAACTATCTATTGCTACGTCAGAAGTATAATGCTCTAACTTTTTTCACAGGCATTATCATTTTTCTTAGTTTTAAATGATTTATTCCAAAAGGCATTAGATGCAATAACTTCCAATCGAGAATTTACGAGTATCTGAAAGTACAAGAGAGTTTTATAATATTTCAAACGCGCGGCAGGGATTCATTTTCACCATAGTGCACATTCGAATTTCTGAATTAGTCCAGGGTTTTTACTAACATGTAGATTACTAAGTAGCGTTTTGGATGTAGCTTTTCTATTGGCACGAAAGAAGAGTGGTTTTGACGTGCTATGCAGTATTCTTTTTGGATAAGCACATGGATATCAACCAACACCCAAAAATAGAATAAATGCATTATAATATGAACTCATAAAAGAGATTTACTGCATTTAAACTTGTTTACGGAAAATGATGAAGTGAGCTAACAGGTAACTAAACGAAAGCGGTAGACACCCTTCATTGTAAAAGCAAATTCTCCATGGAAAGAAGGGTTTGATATTATTATTTCATTTTGGATAGTGCGACATAAAAGGATTCTAACTCATCATTCCAGATGAAAGGGCATTTAATAATAGGGAAAATATTACCATCTCACCATAACGTTTTCCCTACAACCATCTCAGTTGCATCTTTCCAAATAAGAGCTTCGTAACCCATAAATACGGTGAAGATACAATGAATTGTGTATGCATATTTGAGCGCTAAAACTTTTGTTAGAAATACTTTTGAATAAAAAAGATGCACCCACTTCCTTTGGAATGGAAATTTACTTACATAAGAACAACAGCCAGAACAAAAACACCCTAAATACACAATCCCAACGTCACCCAGGGACGGGATTCTTTGAATTGGTGAAAATGAACGCAGTTTAGAAATGATAAGCGAGTAGTGAAGTTTCAATATTTCGTCTACACGTTGCTTTAAATGAGCAACAAAACCAACGCTCCATTTCTAAAACTTTGAACCTATGCAAGCGTAACTTGGAGGAGCCACAGTTGAGCATAAGAAAGTAAATTCCCGCAGGAACAAACGATAAATTATTGCACTATTTTCCATTAAAAAATTCTTTGTTGATTGCAGGTTTTTAATATAACTACTATCCTTTTCTATAGCATTATGCTGACGCACATCTACTTTAGAAATGAGCGCTTGTGCTCTCTGCCAAAACTAGACAACACCTGAAGTAAAAATTTCCAAAAAATCAAAAGAATAAATAGACGACAATACAGAGGAAAGGGTGAGATGAGATTCGTTTGAAAAGTAGTGACGAACAACACGGTAGCACAAGTGATTATCAAAATAGCTTCTCTCGGCGAGTTACCAACAGAGAATCACATTCGTCTTATTACTGGCGACATACAGAAACATTTCGAGCATAAAATAGTTAGGTTGATAGCAGTTATAAAAGAGTTAAAATCAAGAAGATTTTCTCGAAATTGTAATATTCTCATACTCCACTAAAAATTCCATTAGTTAGATCTGATGGAAAACAAAAATTTAATGTAATTAGATACCATTATCACTACGGCCGTACTCAAAAATGTGCCACAAGCAACATTTTCCCCTTCTTTAAATATTACTCTGCATACTTAAATAATTCATCACTTCCTCGATGCATGCTATTGCACTACCCTTGCGACAATGCGACGAGAGTATGATTGACCAAAAGCACAGAAAAATAAAAAATAAACCGGCAATGGTTGAAAAATGTAAAAATATGAGTGACAAATGAGAACGACTGATGTTAAAAGAGAAATAGAGAGAAACGAAAGCAAAGTTGATTCAGCAAAATTTGAAAGCAGCAGTGACTATGCGGCAAACAGGAAGCAAGTTTTCTGCCACTAAGGATTACTTTCTCAGCCATTTTTCCGTTATCAAGCTGTATTAGCATGTCTCTTATTATACAGTAATTCAATTAAGAAGTGGAATTATGCGCAGGATCCTTTTTATCACTAAACGTTTCTTCTCTCTCCTCTTTAGAATGCGCTTTCTCTCCATCAGAGCTAAGTTGGAGTGACAGTCTCTTTGGATTTCTCTGTTTCTTCGAGACGCGAGGTTTCATCGGCTTGTTTCCATTGGTAAGCCATTTCAAAAGCTTTGGAGGGATCATCTTTGCAAAATAGAAAAAATCCTTGTAATTCTGCCATACCTATCAGTAGAAGAAAGTATGTAGCAGGAGAAAACAATAAAACTAAGAGTAGAACGCGCAAAAACTGGATAAACAAAGCATGCTGAAACAAAAGAAGGGCTAAAGAAAAATAACCAAAGGGTAGAAAGGATAATGCAGTGTATCATTCAAAAATTGAGAATTTCACTTTTCCGTAAGGTTGTACCTCCCTACTATCTATCATTGTGAGGCAAAAAATAAATTATTAAAGGATTTAGAAACCTAATTCGATTAAAAATAGGAAAAAGCATCCATTCTAATGAAAATTTAGCCCTATCACTCGCATTTTTCGTTCGATGCAATTTCTATACCACTCATGAAATTGAGAAAACTATCAAGAAAATGCATCTCTAACAAGGTGCAACCAATGCCGTACTTATATTCATAGTGTATATGAGGGACGCAAATTCTTCTGCTAGCTCAGCGGATTGATCCGGAAAAAATCTTTCAAACTAATCAAAAACACACAATGCAGTGCAGAGGGGTGATTACAGAGTAGAAATGAGTCCACAGAGAGTGACAAATATACATAATACAATGCATATATCATGCCATTTCCCAGTGATTTCAATTCTCTTGGTATCAAAGTAATTTTTAGAGATGGTGCAAAGTTCTAGCCACGCTCCCAAACCGCAGGAATTACAGTAAAATAAAAAACACAGAGGCGATGAAAAATGCATCATTTTCACCATTTGTTGAATTTGGTGGTGTGTGGCGTAACCTATACGAATCTTCATATCTACTCTTCCAGGTCGAATAAGAGCCTCTGGAAGGCTGCAAATAAAAAAGAAGGAAACATACATAGTTTATCAAAAAATTCAAAGCTGCAGATATCCCTGCTGCTTTGTGAATCAATTCTGTGTACATTTCGATCCAACCCACAGTGTGCCATCCTCTGTTTCAAGCAACTCGGAAGTGCAAGGGGAGGAGGCATCGCTCTCTCTCTCTCTATAGCTCCCGTGTTTGCTGGTTTATTTTTTCTCTATTGCCTCTCTTCCTGCATTTTTCCTTCCTCTTTATTTTATTTCTCATGCATTCTGAAAAGATTTCTTTATCTCTTTTTTTATACACTCTTGAAACCCTGTTCTGTATACATAAGAAACTCTACATCCATAGAACCGTAATGCAGGACGTTTCTTCTATAAAACTTCCAACTCTTAAAGGCTATAAGGAGTCTTTAAACGCTTTTGCTAGGCTTTCATTGTATTGCAGAAAAAAACTCTAACTATATTGATGAATCACCCTAGGCTGGTATACTTTTCAAAAAGAGTGAAGAAGAGAAGTTTATATGTATATAAGAAGAAATTCAAAAAAGAGCAGAGAGGAGGCCATGAAAATGCCAATAGGAAAAATGACTATTAAAATCAGCAGAGTTTCCAGAAATGACAGAGAGGGATACGTGGTGAAAAATAAGAAATAGTATGCAAAACATAAATAATAGTAGGAAATACGCTGAGAAAGAGAGAGAGAGGGAACGGAGAGGTAAGAAAAAGAGAGAGAGAAGAGAAACGACAGCCCATTCAGCCAACTATATATATTCACTACGTAAACAAAAATCCAAAAACAATACATAAAGGCTTTAAAAATAACAAAAAACAGAGAAAATTTGAAAAAATTACAAACATGAAAATAGACAAACGTTAAAAGACACTGTTTTGAGTATTTTCTGTAACAAAAAACGTTTCAAATATCAAAATAAAAAACAAACCAGTTAAGAAAGTTGGTAGTCATAAAGATAATTTTTTCTTCCGTAGCAGCCACCTAAAACAAAATATATTTTTGGGAAAAATGTTTAACTTTTTCATAAAAATAGAGTTCTTAAATGTGGATTTTCAGCTTGCCATAAGTTCCTCTTTCTGCTGTTCTCACGGTCTGTAATATAAATTTTGTATATCTCTCTTTTATTTTCTTTTAATGTTTTTGATATATGCATCCATTTTTCTATTTCGATAAAAGATTACTTACTCCATCCAACGCATTCAATAATCCACTAAATGAGGCCTATAAACATAAAAAATATATTACAATGAGGAAATAAAAGAATCAAGAGCATTGTTTAGAAAAATAAATTTCAAATACAGAACGCTTCTTTCGTTGTGCATTCATTTTATCTCCTTCATACTCTTGTTGTACTATTTCTCACTTTTCCATAACTCTATGTTTAAACATACACTTTCTTCTTCTCTTCTCTTTTTATATATAATTTAAAAAAAGATATATACATTTCTCTTTCTTCTTCTTCTCTTCTTATATATATAATTAAAATAAAACGAATTACCTGCCGAGTGCTATGTTTTGCTGATTTCATTTTTTGGGGGGGAATAACGGCGTCATGGCCATCTGCAGTAACCGCCCCATCAATATCCTCCAATAGAAGTATACTGGCAGGAGGCACCGTTCTGCAAGGAATGAAGAGAAGAAATTATAATTTATGCTTACAAAATAGTCTTAAAACAGAAGAAAAATCAAATGCTTAGGAAGAATTGATTTCTCTTGTTTGAAGGAAACAAAAGGATATAAAAAATTCTACTGTTTTAACCAATAAAAACTACCATAAATGGATTTTATACATTCATGTTAACTATAAAAAATTCCTTTTCTCTCTCTGAGAATATAAAAGCAGGATAAGGCAACGGCCAGAATTAGAAAGACTAGCCATGCTTCTAGGAATTTTATTTTTCTGTAAAATTTTCTTACTGAATTACATCCTCATACATTTTTTGATGTCTCATATATTCATACACTCTTTTTTTATCAGCTTAGTCTTATGAAGTCATTACTCTGCATACGCATGAGAATGCTCTCCTGCATTCTCAAACTCTCCTGCCTCTAAATCCTCAAACTCTAAAGAATGAATAGAATTTCACATACGAAATCAAATAGATCAATCGATCATCGGTTAGGTAAGGATCTCCAACATTTAGTACACAAATATTATATTTCAATTGACCCGCCACAGCCATAACATAGCTGCTTTTACCACACCCCTGAAGAAATATAAAGAGTAACAAACTTTTTAAAAGATTTCAATATATATATAATTATATTTCATTTTTCTTTCTTGTTTTCACTGTTAAAAATTCTTACAGGCGATATTTCACTCCCTTCTCCATAGACAGATCCATTCTTTCTATAAAACAATCTTAGAAATGAAAATTCCTAAAAACTTCCATGTGTGGCCTATCAAAGTAGGCTATAGATAAAAATAAATACATTTATAAAAAATAATTTCCTTCTAAAATCTCTCACAGCATCCATTCTTTCTATAAAAACAAGAATTAAAATAGAAACACACACACGACTAAGATATCTCAAAAAGAGAATACACAGAGTAGGTGAAGTTTATACACACCACTCTCCATCTCCCCCTCTCTCCTCCCACCAATAAATTTAAATGTAGGCAGTATTTCCAAAATTTTAAGGCATGGAATGTATTTCTTGTTTTGTAAAAAAGATAGAAAACGTACAGGAGGACCATGTAAAAGATAACCACGTCTGTAAGGAATGCCTCTATCAAAATACCATTTGGATCCACTTAGAAAATCCATAATATCTTCCAACACACGCTCAGCCACACCCTCTAAATGATGAAAAGAGAGAGAGAGAGAAACTATAATTGAAATCTGCTGGAAATTTTTACTTCCCACCCATCCATACGATTCAGAGAGAGCATTCAGGAAATACAACACAATGGCTATACAAATTTTAATAAAAGAGATGGATATCCAAAAATACATAACAAGGAAAAGAATGGCTCACTCTGCACTCTCTCTTTACCTCTATTAAGGTCAAAATTTTATTTTTTTCTCTCCCATAAATATAGACAACACGAAGCGGTTCTACTCGTACAAAGAGAGAATTTTATTTTTTTAAAATTTTTTATAAACTTTATATATCCAAAGATACCAGCAAGAATCACAGATTGAAAGGGTCGAATACGTTTGGGATTTCCAAATGGCCGCCATTCGTGGCCAAAACTAAGAGAGAGAAAAAATTTAATAAAAAAATTAAATGTATACAGTGATGGCTACGATTTCCCTACAGAGATTTGAAATTTCTCAATTTTCATGACTCGAAAAGTATAAAGCTACAAGAATAAAGAGAAGAAATAACAAAAATATATCCTTAAAAATGTACACACGCTCTATAAAATGAAGTGTAAAAGTACATCTCTTCACTCTATGAAAATTTGTTTTTTAACACCTCTTCTATCCATCTTAAGATTATGAAAATATCCAACGCATGGCTACTTTAGTATTTACCTCTGGTAGATGATGGTTTTCCCTTCTTCTTTCTGCAGAGCCATCGATTGTGCCTCATTCAACTAGTTAAACAAAAAACATCATTTCATTGATTTTATTCTTTTCACTTCACTCTTTTCATTCATTTTATTTCATTCTTTTCATTCATTTCACTCTTTCCATTCACTTCACTCCATTCTTTACATTCATTTTACTCTTTCCATTCACTTCACTCCATTCTTTCCATTCATTTCACTCTTTACATTCTATTCCATTAGAACAAGAAAAATCACCCTTATTAAAAAAAATTGAAACACCTCCACTTACAGGCCAAACAAGAAAACACAAATATATTAAAAAGTAAATCCATAACCAAAAAAAAGTATTTCATGTTTTTTCAAAACTTTTTCAATCTCTCTAAAACGGTCACACTAAAAGAGGAGAGAAAAAAATAAAATAAAAAATAAAACAAAAGATATCCACATAATAAAATCCAAAAGAAACAAAACACAGAGGGAAGGAATTCTTAAAATCCTCATCAAATTTTCATTTTATAAAGAATGTAAAATCCTCACCAACTGATTAAAAAGATGCCTTTCCCATGCAAAGGTGGTGAGAGTTAGAGTTTCCCAAGGAGATCCAGAGGTCATATCAATCTAAATAAAAAAGAAATGAAAACAAAAGAGAAGAATGAAGAGAAGGAAAGAAATGACAAAAATAAGATTCAAATACATCAAAATAACGAAGAGAATGTTAAACCAAGAAAACATATATAAAATCAATGCATTTCTTGTGAATTTAACAGGATTTAAAAACATTTCATTCTGTTATTCAAAGGATTAGAAAATTCTACTCCCATACCATCGATTTCTCTCGTTTTCTCTCAACTATTAGAAGTCTATTTTTATAGTTTAAGAAATGCCGGCCAGTACTGGGAATGAATTCAAAGGAAACGATGGCTCTACCAGAAGGATCCGTATTTCTCATAGTTTCTACACCAAAATGGCGTGTCATGGTCCCACTTAAGAAAAGAAAGAATATATGTGAAAAAAAAAGTGAGAAAGATTCTTATCCTTGTAGAAATAAGGAGATGTAACATTCGTCTATTCATAGAGAAGAAGAGATGGGGATGGGGGGGAGAGAGAGGGGGGGGAGAGAAATAAGAAAGAATAAATAGAGAAAGAGAGAGAGATAAAGAAAAATAAGAAAGAATAAATAGAGAAAGAGAGAGAGATAAAGAAAAATAAGAAAGAATATTATAAAAAAAAATAGAAATAAAAACAAAGAGAAGATAAAGAAAACTAAGAAAGAATAAAAAAATAGAAATAAAAACGACACGAGGAAAAATTGATAAAAAATTTCTGCAAAATAGATTTGAAGCAAATAAGAAATAGGAAGCACAACTCAAAGAAAAGAAGAATATTACACCGTTTGTGTGAAATAGGAGGATAAGATATACCTCGTTGTCTTCACAAAGTTATTTCAAGTCGTTGTAAAAACAACTACACATAGATCTCTTCTGATCAAAATGAAAAGAAGCATCCATTTTTCATTAAAACTATCTTTTTATTAAAACGTGTAAACAGGTAGTGATGAGGGAAAAGAAAAAGATCAAAAAGTGTGCAAAGTTAGAATATGAAAAAAATAGTAGTGAGAGGCACACGTATGGTGTGGTAGTTAAGAACCCATATACTTTGTTTCACTTATGCCTCGTATATGTGTGGAGAATCACTTCTCGTTGCTATCATAAAAATATCCAACCCAAGGAAAAACAAGAGATCAAAACAAGAGATCAAAACAAAATATCAAAACAAAATATCACCGTGCAATGAGCCACTGCATCACTTTAGAATAGCTATAATCTTTGCTTGGAATCTCCAGAGAAGTTAGACAGAAGCGACGTGCTGCAAGCATAGAAGATAGCAGAGATTGCCGTAGAATTCCCAGGGCAGCACCCACGCCAATCAAACCAAATCCAGCCGTGAAATAAGGATTATTTGAAAACACATCTGGCAGCCATGAAGCAAAACTGTGAGAACGCAGACTCTCAGGAAGAGGGAAACCTCCTGTAGGTGTTATCGGAGTGTTTATGGCCGTATCTTCTTTCACTGGTAAGCTTCGCCCAGGCGCAGAATTCTTTAAAAAGTCTAACAAAAGAGTGAGGCAAATCAAAAATGAACATTTGGTGCTGGCTTGAGAGTTGTGTTTACAAGACAGGTTCAGTAAGGAGATTGAAAAGAAAAGTACGAAGTACCCAGTGAGCCTTTCAATTATTTTCCGATAGTTTGCATACAATTATTTGCATTCCTTGAACAAGGCAATGCCAATTTCGATTATAGTATAGATTATGCACAGGAAAGGATCCCATTGCATAGCTACTTGAAAGAGAAAAAGCAAATTTCCATGTCTCGATTCTCTTGTTTCTATAGGTATATAAAATATAAGAAACTAGCGAGGAAATGGCCCTTAGTAGGGATTATTACAGGACACACCCTTTAGAGTATCCTATCAATGTGTCTAAAATGGAAAGAATTCAAACCTGGGATGCTCATAGTTTCTCACGGGATAGAGGGGCTATTCTATTAGAAGCAAGAAAATGCTCATCTAATAAGAGAGATATTTAACGAACGCCTTTCCAGTGTATGTACACACGAAGAAAATTGCCTGGAATTAGATGAAAATTATGTCTAGAAAATGAATAGAGGAGACGATTACCGTATCTCACTAAGTGTGCATCGTACCAGTGGTCATCATAAAATAGCTGTGAAAATGAGGCACTAAATCACAAAACACAGAAACGAGCATTAGCTGTGTAAAAAAGACACTGCGTCGAAAAATTAGGTGCACAGAAACAGAGTGAAACTGCAAAAGATTTCCGCATTTTAAATGAAGGCATTGACAAACATTTCTAGTAGCAATTCAATTGTAAATTGCTTCGAAAATAACGCTTTGGCATTTTTGCAGGAGAGAACGAAAGAATTTCAATGCTGGCAGCGTACCGAAACAGAGCAACAGCACTATATGTACTAAATGGGTAATCAAGTGGATGGAAGTACATTATAAAATATAATTAAAAAAAGCTGGTAGAAGGAAAGCTTACATCGAGATATTGACATTGCATGAATAAACATATCTGTATTCCACTTCTCATCTTAATAAGTAAAACAAATGAAGTACGTACGGGCATTGGGAAACATGATGGCAAGGCAACGAGTGTATGCAATCTACTTCTGTTAAACTGTTTTATTTCTACTAGAACCACATGATTGTAACCTTACAGATTTCAATGGCTTTGCAAAAGACTCCATAAAATCTTCCCTCGGTTTCATTCAACGGGATTAGTCCGTACCTTTTACCACTTTTTTGATAATGTATGCTCTCGCAAGTGAAAAAGAATGAATGAAAATTGGCAAGTGGAGAAGTGGTTAGTAATGTCTGAGCAGGTGAAGAGAGGCATCAAGCAGCTTTTCCAAGAGAGGAATGCATTAGATACTCTAAACTGAATGGAACAACTCGCTTCCTATTCAAATAAAAAATTTCATATCGAGAAGTCGTTGCTCCGCAATGGAGAAGTAAAAAGAGTTGCAATTATTCATATACCTGGTTCTTCAGCTTTGAAACAATTCCGGTGGAGGTAGTACAAAAGTAACACTGCATCGTCTAGAAAAAGTAATTTATGATACGTCGATGTGAGGGCTACAAGGTAAAGGATCAATGCCTCAACTTTACCAGGGCAATGAAAAATTATCTTATTTTGCAATGTAGGTAAATGAAAAATAAATACGATATTAAATAGTTTAAAACTCAATATAAAACTTTGTTTATAATAGACATAACCAGTGACACAACAATAAAAGGTGAGGGCACTTTTCGTATACTGTTTTCATTGGGCATTATCTTGTAAGTGAAAAGTTACTTTCAAATGAATTAAATGTGTATGATATTTGGTTTCTCTCAGTTTCCTATAAAAGCTGTGCCTGTATTTTTTCAGTAAGTTTTTGTTGGTATGCGTATTCTCATGTCAACAAAAAACAAAAATTACGCTGGTCTGCGGGAACACAGCACATACGCAATACACACTTTCCAACAAAATAGTCCTTTCCTGAGGCTTTAATTTTATTCTCTGTACTGCAGGTTTCATGGGAGTATTTCGTTTTTCCACATGAAAAACTTCCATGAAATGGCTACTAGTGCAACAAACAGGACAAGTTGAGTAAAGCATGTATTAAATTTCTCCCAAAGGCTGTAGTATATGTAACAATGATGCAGAGTAGGTTATAAAGTCCTTACTTTGTTGATAACATTTTTGTCATTGCTCATTCCCGCAATCCCATTGTACTTTCAAATTTGATCCTTAACTTGATGAACAATTCATTTCATCGTAGTCTAACAACTAGTTCCTCTCCCCTTAGCATTAACTTAATTAATACGCATTCCATTAATCCACCTTGATATATAGGCCATTAATACATTACATTTAGCAATATCCAAAAGTAGGTTAGGAGAGAATAGGACGTAGGAATACTTAAGTGAGGTCAAGTTATACTTTCAATTCTTTTCATAATGCGTAGATGATGGTTAGATGAATTTTGTCTTTTAACAGTCTGTTTTTTAAACGTTCATTTCTTCTTTTTCAAATAAGAATTATAGAGCAAGTTTACCTCCTAATAAAATATATGCAACTAAAGTAATTTCTTACCATATAAAATGTTGGATAAAATAGCTGGCCGGCATCTAGTAGCATCGATTAGAGAAACGTGACTAAATTCGTAGCATTTTAGATGCAATAAAAGCCAAGTTTACACATATTTTTCAATCGAGTAGCTCTGTTTCTAGTTAGGTAGCATCGGTAATACTGTAAATGGAAAAGAAAAAATACGCATATAGTACCCTATATATCTACAGAAAACTTCGTGAGACGCGTGCCATGCTAGAGTTTCTTTTCGTTTGCTATTTACTCTATCCAACGAAGCAGAAGTTTCTTCTCTGAAGAATAGTCTTTCATTATACATTATCAATATATAATTGATTAGCTTGTAAAATAAAATGAATTCCTTAATATTATATTGAAGTAAATGCATATATTTAATATTTATAAGTATAATTTAAAAATATATTAGTAAATAAAACTCGTAGTTTTTGAAAAATAGAAAGTTTGAATTAGGAAATTTATGCTATATGAAAGATGTAAACCATGAACGAATCTGCTTATTGGATGATAGTTATAAATTCGAATACGTTACTCTTTTCCATCTTGTTTAGTTATGAATAGTATTAGCATAAATCATACCATTGTTTTTGACAGGGAAAAGAATAGTCATTTTCAACTTACTTGAGTATGCAGGGTGAAAACAAAGCATTTTATTTTGGGAAGAGTTGCTTGCAATCTCAGTGTCTTTCAAATCTTTTTTGAATTGGAAAATATTGCAATAGAAGTATCTGTTTTAAGCATAAAAAGGAAGAAATGCGACAAATACTTACACGCATGATAGGGTCCTTTATATCTACAGTACATTCATTCAAATGGATGAATGCTTCATGCCTCTAACTATCGTCATTCCAGCAAAAATGAATCATTTTCTTGTTGGCAATTCTCAATAAGATGCTCGGAAACTAATTAGGGAAGTAAAAAATTCTAGCTTATAAAATGAAGGGGAATGAATTAATTAAAAAAATATAAGTGCTTCATAGTGCTATTTTCTGAAGGCTTGCTTGCAACGAATACTAGTTTGCAATAGCTTTACAACATCAAGAGGCATTTTCCATTCGTTCCTACAAATAACGTAAGTCATTCACCTTCCAACTACACGAGTACATGGGATAGCACAGCAGCTATTTCATTCTCTTAACTCTGCCGTGCACAAACTGATAAAATAATTTTAGAAGTGGAAACATGTTTTTGAAATTGTGTTTCATTCTTTGAAAGTGAGCACGAACATTGCTTTAAAAATGCACTTAAAATAAAATATGATGCCGTTCATTTTAGTTAACACGAGAACATCTAACTCATAGATCTACTATGTACATCTTTCCTTTTCGATAATGTAAGATCATTTTTCACAAATGAATTAAGTCTATTCAATCGATAGCCAAAGCAATGACGTAAACAAAGAATTAAAGATTTACAAATATTTTGGGGAAAGTAGCCATTACACATCGAAACATAGGAAACTGCTTTCGTAAACAAAGTAAATGAGCATTATTTAAGGCGAATTTTAGGGAGGCAAAACGTTGTTCCAAAATAATTTTCTTAAGCGCCTTCGTTACCAACTAATTGTATGATATTACCCGCGTTCGCGGGAAATGGATTTTGTGACGATTCGAACAAATTAAGTTCAAGATTTAACATTACAAAAGAAATACATTAAAAAAAATTTACCTTACTATTAAAAATAACAAAAAGCAAATACTTCAACAAGATCAATACGGAAAATACATATATAATTGGGAACAAAAAAATCAGCTATAAGTTTAACAGTATTCCATCTCTCTCAACTACCAAACAATACAACACATTGACTCTCAGTTATTTTCCAAGCATGCTATGTGAGCAGTTTGATATAGAACAGCGGCTACATAACGGTTGCTCACAGTTTTCTATAAGAGAATTTATTACACAAAGCTCATCTTATTATAAAAAAACTGACTGCATAAAACTGCGATATAGGAACATAATACGCGCCACAACGTAAACACGATCTACTCTCTGCTCATGGAAATACAAAAAGAAGTCTACGTGAAAAATATTGCAGCGTATTAAAATGTTCCTCATCTACCTATGGGAATTCCAATGGCAATTGAAGGTAAGGAATAACCAGTTATCAACTCAGCTCCATCGGGAACTTCTCCTATTGGTTTGGAAGCTAAAATATAAAACAAAAAAAGCAATTAAACTATTTTTAAAGAATATGACTGTTATTTCACACCGTTTTAATTTAACATAGGCAAAAAATCAAATCAACTAAAAGCTGATCCATCTGATTTTTGTACCCTCATCTCTCTACATTCAATTTCAATTGCTAATCATAGCGTGATTAAGATACAGCAAAAATTATCCTAAGGTGCTAGCGCATCTATTTAAAATACTCATATTTTGAAATGACCAAAGTTCCAAAAAAAAATATAAAACCAGAAATAAGAGACGACTAAAGGTATATATTTGATCAAATACATTTTCATGAAGACCCATTGCGTGTAGATTCTAGACAATGCATTTCCTTTATGCAGGCAAGGAAATGAAAAAAATTATAAAGTAACAGAATTATTACAGTTAGACAAAAAAATCGTATGGCATTCAAGCGGACAATAAATACTTGAAAACTGATCTAGTCGTAAAAATTCCAACAGTAATTTGCACCGCTTTTTGAACTGACCAACAATAGTTTCTGGAGGGAAATGAAATGTTGAATTACGCAAATCCCACTGGAGTCCAAAG
This sequence comes from Cardiosporidium cionae, assembly GCA_015476325.1. Lineage (NCBI taxonomy): Eukaryota > Apicomplexa > Aconoidasida > Nephromycida > Cardiosporidium > Cardiosporidium cionae. The sequence goes on from JADAQX010000065.1 coordinate 111,251, forward strand.
AAAATGACAAACCCAAACAACAAATATCGTAGCATTTGAAGATAAACCATGTATGGAAGATTTTTGAAAAAAAACAGGCCTTTTGTAGATACGGTACCTCGCATAAAAACAATCCATTGCCAGAAAAGAATTTCGTACAGTATGTAGGTATCCGCTAACATTATTGTGCCTAGATAGTGCAAAGCAGTGTATTGAATAGTCTTTATACAAGAATCAGTACGCAGCGCCCAAGCTTTTCTGGTTAGCAATTAGAAATAAAACTGAAAAAGTATTCTAGTAATATACCAAGACCTGTGTCAGCTGAGTGCTAAGATATTAAGGTGTAAGGACTCATCCACATTTGCATGAGATTTCAAACAGTAACTAATATTACACTAAAGAATAAACTATTTTCAACATTTATCTGGTATACAACATAAATTCTTGAACTTACCACCGAGTAGAGTGATAATACCGAAAAAGAGGCGCTCTTTCGCAACGAAATAGCAAAAAAGTAAACCTAAGGAAAAACTTATGTTTAAAATAGCATACATTGCTCCGAAAACCCCTTTCAATATAAAACCAGAAGCATTAAAAACAATGCTGGTAGCAAGGCCTTCCAGTAAAGCCAAATAAGTAAATTTCACAGTATTTTTCACATTCTTGTCATTTCTGAAGGGGGAATCGGAGGGTGGAATATACCTGGGCGGGGGCCTTCTAAACAACATGCTCAATTGATGTGCTTACTACCGTTTTCAAAATTTATTGCACAAACAAAGCAGAAGAGACGAAAATAGTCAATTTCTTGATGAAACGCATACGCGATAAAGGAAATGCCAGCAGAAATAGCAGGAGATGGATACATTCAATAAAGTGGCAAACGCACTCTATTGCAAATTATCTAGGAAACAGAGATCCCACGATATACAAAATGATGTTTTACTCCTCATAGCAGGAAAACGAAGAAGGATCCCCAAAGAGTTTTCCCCTTTGCTTCGACTAAAAACCGAGTCGTAACCACGGACCGCTAGAAAGGAGTCCATGTTTGCTTGCACTCTAAAAGCATGGTTAAAGTCGGCGGTTGGCATTCAGCATTTCGAACCGCGTGAAGTTTCTGTGAATTCTTGCCCTTACTTCAAATGCAATTAGCAATATGCTAGAAAAATGTTACGGCGCAACATCATCACTGCCAATTACGTTAGTAAGTTTAGAAATTTAAATAATTTCTAGTTTCAGAAAAACTTACAACTTCTATACTTTGGCTTGTTCTTAAAAAAAATTCGAATTATTTTAAGCCATAAAACCATTTATGAAATGCTTCATCTATATTTCCGGATGCATAGGTCAAAGGCTTGTTGCCTTATGGACCGTAAATAATAAATAAATCACTTACAACAAGAAATCCTCGTCACATTCATTTAAATAGAATTAAATTTTATTTTCCATATTGAAATTCACAAAACAATATGATGTGATTGCAAACTATTCTACATATAATCATAATATCCACCTAAATCTTTTCCCGTTTCAGTCTAATCATATTCATCTACTAAGATCTTGAACTAAAGAAACTGCACACTTACATTCTGTGTCCATTTGTAACTGTCGCAATCGACAATAAGAATAAAATATGCTGGCACACAATTGTTTTTATTCATATAGGCTATTTATGCTGCGCTTAATGCGCTCGCATCCATGAAAAGATGCATAGGGAACGAAGCGAATTCTCCAATTGTGACGTGAAAATAAGAACAAATAGCCGCTCCTAGTTCCTACACTAAATATGTGCAGTAAAAATGCTATTTACAATGAAAGCATCTTTAAATAAAGAGCCTCGTTTTAGGAATCCCAAGCAGATTTTAGATGCTACTACCAGAGAGTGATGCATTAGTTTTAAAATACTCATAATTGCATGGCTTGCTTATCCTACTTTTCAACCTCATAGATAGTAAAAGTGCAGGCTAGAATGGAAAGCAGCTAACTAATTCTTTGTGAAATCATTCTGCCAGGGTGCTTTCATAAAATTGCGTATATAGAAAAACAAATATCATCAATATAACATATTGGTAATGCAAAAATAGGATGTATTTTGCGTAACTTAAGTTGAAGATCCGAAGCGATTCTTAGAGGGCTTGTAACAGGGAAAGATATATCCAACGATGATTGTTCGGAGGAACATTCCCGCTGAAACACCTCAGCATTGTCATAAGAGAGTTTCTCAGTTGCTAATGGGTTATTTAATTCATGTTGCATCGTAGGTGTTAGCCCTTTAGCAGCTTTACTGTTAAAGCCGCAGCTGAGTTCGAATGAATGTGAACAAAATGTCTTTTGTGTATTTTTTTGTGATCCGTTAATATCTAAAACAGCATGCGCTAAAATTGCTAGGGCTGCTAAGGCAAAAAATGTATGGAATGGATCAGCTTCTGTCTCCAAAGCATTTTGTTGCGTTGATTGCTCAAAAAGGGTAGGAAACAGCTGTTTTGCTCCAGAATTTTCAGCGGTAAATTGTTGCTGATCTTGATCATTCAAAGGAGGAATGCGACTGAATCCACCAGAAGCGTGCTGGCATTTAAAAATGTAGTCAACTAAAGAAGGTATGCGTATTACAGAGGAAAGAGAAACGCCCAAAATAGCTAAAGTCGCCGTTACCCAAAAGCTGTAGCATACGTCTGCCGCCTTTCCAGGACGACCATTCATACCACCACACAAGGTCTGCCTTTCTGACAGCCAACTGAAGAATACCAAGACAAACTAGTCACAAATCCTTCAAAAACTAATTACAACAAAGCTAGTGCAGAATAGAATTTTCTTCTGAAGATAATTGCTTATGGTTTTTTTGCATAAGATAAAATACATACCGAATCAAACGTTGGCGATGAATTTTCTTTAAAGAATCTAATTTTCCAAGTAAGCACAAACAGCTGATAGCACAAAAGGTGAGACCCGCATGCGATTCATTCCCTGGTGAGCCACCGAAGCCGCCATCAGAATTCTGACAATTAAAAATCCATGAAAGAAGCTTCTCAGGGAAGCGTAATTGGTTGAACAAACATATGCGTGTATCTGAAAAAGCCTTTTCAGTAACAATATTACCCTGTGTGATTATCGGGGTATTGGAAGGGCATAGGCTAAGTGAATCAATATAATAGCACTCCGTTCTACTCCCAATAGGAGAAGAGAGGGAGCCAGAATCGGACCCATCCAAATAAGCTTCATCTTTTTCCAAGTTCCCTCCACATGTTTTCGGCAAAAACGACTTTTGGCTTAAGGAAATATTACTTGTATTATCAATAGGTTTATGCAAAGCTATTGATGATACTCGCTGCACAGTTTCAAAGCCTACTACTCTCAATTTGGTTTTTTGAATTTTAACGAGGAGCCCATCAATGAGAAGAATGCATTGTAAGGCCGCCAAATTCAAACGAATATCACTTTCTACTTGCGAGTGAGACACAGTTGGTAAATCACGAAATGATCCACTATCGGATTGCTGCAATGGTAAAATTACATTTTTTTTAATGTGATTCAAGCGATGCTCAAAATTTAATAGAAAATCAACAGAAGTAGGAATCAAGAGGTAGATTTGCAAGCAATGAAGAAGTGACAGAAGGCTATCTTCAAGTGTGGCTTCCAGCAATTTAAATTCAGCAGGGACTGAAACCAAAAGGTTATCCGTTTTCACACTATTATTCGAATCCGTGTAACCGCTAATATCTTTTGTTATTCCATTTGAACTTGATTCGCTTTTTTCATTTAAAGATGCAGTTTCCAAGGTTGGTGAAGCTGACGCTAAGGTAGCGTCGGTTTTTTCTGCAGACTTCTCAACACAGTCATCCAAAATTTGTAAATCAGCATGCAAAAGAGACAATGCACCAAATGTCCAATAAGCACCTCCAAGGAGTGTGTTTAACGATGAGGTTACCAAAAGTGACTTTCCTAGACTTGGAGTGGGAATACATGAGTTTGGAGAAGAGGCATCACTACTGTTTGCACAAGGATAAACATCTTTCTCAATGAAACCGGTTGAAGGTATTTCCTTCTCTCCATCTGGATGCAGTTTCGTACCACTAGAAACCTGTGTGTTCGATGAATCTGCTTTGAAAAGAGACTTGGTAACGACTTGCGTAATGCTATGCAGATACTGGCTGTGTGCACTCACTTTCAGGGACTGCATCTGTATTTAAGTATATTTCATTGACCGTAGGTAGAGTAAAGGTTCGAAAAAATGACCTACAATATGAAACGAGGATCAAAAACTACGATATGCAGTTAGTATAAACCTACAAACGTTTTCAACATCTGACATCACATGCAATTTTAGTTGTTCTATTTGAAATAAAGTTACGATTGTCCGCGTCTGCCGTAGTAGCTGCAGCATTCTGAAGATTGGGATTCTTGGGGTAGCGTGATTACTACTAATTTTATTTCACCCCCGGATGATTTCTTTTTAGGTCGTCAGAAAAAATGTTTTGAGAAATACGCTATCGCAAGTGGGAATTGATATAGTTAATTGTGTCCCTTCTTGCCCCGTAATGAATTACATGCTACACAAGAAAGCTAATAATCTATCTTGTAGCTTTCTCGCCATGTTTCATTGGGATTTCGTTTGTGTGCAATTATAGTAACTCATTGTATGTACTGTAGGTACTGCTCTCCAATCTGATGTAGAGAAGTGAGAAATCAGCGCGGGGGAATTGCTGCTTACTAGCCTTTCATTCATTTCCATTTGATCCACTTTTGATTACTTTTAATGATATAATCAAGGTACGTATATTTTTGGTAATGGCATTGTGTCATCATTTTGTTAAGAAATTCTTGGCAATAGGTTTTTATCATTTATCAGCATTTGATTATTGAGAACTGCGCTTGCTTGCAAGGGGATCTTTTCTCTACAAAAGAGTCTCATGCAGGGTTGACAATTTCTTTCACCTGATATTGTCTTCTTTAGGAAAAGTCTCTTGTACTTGCTGGTATTGATTGTATATTATTATATCTGCATATTCCGCATTGGTTTCTGGACAGTTAGATTTTTTTTGGATGCATATTTATTGTTTTCATCTATTTGATGAACGCAGTCAGATTTCTACTTAATAACTTTTCCACTTGCTATAACTTTTTCAAACTTCCAATATTCGCTCTGTTAGGTATAAGCGCGCTGCTTCAATTTTCTTCATTTTTTAATGTTGGCGTGGCCCTCTGCAAAGTCCTCTATACCTATAACAGCGCATAAAGACTATGCTCATTGTATTGTTTTTATCTTCTCAGTTGAAACAAATACAAAGTAAAATTTGGATTGACGTGTTTCAACTCTCATTTTAACGATGTGTTCATGCTCGGTGTATTTCATCTAGAAAGCCTTGCTACGAAATGATTGTATCTCTTGGCCACTTCTCTCAGCGTACTACTTTTGTCTTCTTTTCGAGTACCTATTTTATTTGAAACACCTGTCTTCCCCTTCCATTGTAATGCATCAACGGGCCATTCTTACGGCTAAAGAGCTCTGAATGATTTTTGGAGCTTGAGAAATTATTTGTATAGCTTATGAAGAGCATCACACACGCGTAGAAAATGATAAAGGCCGTCATCATTGTAAATAATTCTGGTAGCCCTCGCCTAGCACGATTCTACTTTGGAGCGGTGAGGATAATTTGCTAAATTTGTGTGCAACTTTTTGATAATCTGTTGCTTGCATATCCTTTATGTGTTTGAGAGTCTATGCACCTGTCCGAGAAGATATTGTTTAAAGCACGGATTTTGGCATCCATTTTTTATTGAAACAAAAACACGCATTTTCTGAATGAATTATTGGAGGCACACACTCCCTTTATCTTTATACTATTGATTTTTTCATATATTTTCACTTGTAGCATTGATTTTGATATCAAATATCTTGTTTTTTCTGTTTGTGATTTCCTTGAGACCTATAAAAAGTTTTACGGTGCTATTTGTAGTCTTATGAGGAACAACAATATCTATTGAAGAAAGTTTTTGGTATTGTCTCATCCCGCCAAGAGGAGAAATGCAGTTGTTTTGCAGATGACGAAGGTCACTTTGGAGAAAATTGCAAAATCGTTTATCGGTACACCATGAAAGAAATACTATAATGAAACAAGAGAGAAAATTTAACAAAGCGATGCTATAAAGGCCTACTGCTTCTCTAAAATGATGTATCGATAGTCCCTATCGCCTTCTTCTGAGTCAATGCAAAAACATTTCTGGCTGGTTTTTTTTTATACAAGGAGAGTAAATTTGTTTATCCTTTGTTTTTTTCTCCTTGTGTATTCTCAACGTTTCTTCACAAAAATTTCACCGTCTCGTTTTCTTATTTCCATGTGTTTGCTTGTAGGATTTTTGCATCACTCTTCTTTGTATTTGTTATCGATGACTGTGAGAGTGAATTAGGAACTTTGGATTTGATTCAAGTGAGTTTCCTGTTTTCTTCTTAACATTTTCACTCCCTCTTCTTAGTAAGCCTACTCTCTCTATCATAGAAATATCTTCTTTCAACTTTCACACGATGGAAATGCATGTGTACTTATTTTTTATAGGTTTTCGTTCAAGTTTTATCACACTGCTTCGATCGTGTGTGTGAATTGGATTTAATTTATAATTTTGACAAGGTAATGAAATCCATTTTGTTTTGTATGCATCTACAGCATGGACTCTTCTCCTCAATGTTTTTTTCTTCCTTCAGGTGAATCATGTATTGGATGAAATCGTTATGGGAGGTAATACTGCACTCTATAAATGAGAGAAAAACCATACCATTAAACATTCTCTCTTTAAAGTTTCTACTTTAAAAGTAATCATTTTCTTTTTGGGTGTAATACTATCCACGAGAAAAGAGAGATAATTTTTTGGTTTTAACTCAAAAAAGAAAAATTATTTCGGTTCTGTAGGTGTTTCTTGTGATTTTTATTTTAGATACTCTCTTTTAACTCTCTCTTTCTATACTCTCTCTTTCTATACTCTCTTTTAACTCTCTCTTTCTATACTCTCTTTTAACTCTCTCTTTCTATACTCTCTTTTAACTCTCTCTTTCTATACTCTCTTTTAACTCTCTCTTTCTATACTCTCTTTTAACTCTCTCTTTCTATACTCTCTT
>JADAQX010000617.1:0-31287 GCA_015476325.1 Cardiosporidium cionae
ATAAATGCGTTTTTTTCCTTTTACACATGTTTAGAGTTAAACAGTTTTTTTTGTATTTCAAACAAATGTATGACAAAAAAAACTACAGTAAAACAATATATATATATATATATAAACAAAAAAATATAAGAAACACACTTACTTTCGATGTCTCTGTTTTACCAGCTCCACTTTCTCCACTGATAATAATACTTTGAGACATATTTTCTATATAAAAAATAATAGAAATAAAATGAAAATAAAATCAAAAATTATCTTCTATAAAAAGCATAAACATTTTTTTTTAAGTGGAAACATTTTAAAATGTAAATAATTAATAAAATGCTTCCATTTTAAAAATAAAAACTTCATTATTGACAGAGAATTCGCTTTTTTATTAAACTATTTTTTCAGAAAAAACCAAAAAAGAAATTGCAAATTTTTTAAACAAAAAAGGCAAAAAATTTAACCTGCTAACATTCGACGATATGTTTTCTCAGCAAACGAGAAAGGATGAGGTTCTGCAGTAGATAGAGGTTTTCGAAAATATCGCGATATCCATTTTTGGGAATAGATCGGTTTCTCACAAAAAGGATTAACAGCAATCAAAAGAGAACCCGTTGATGTCTACATAGACAAAAAAATACTAAGATTTCACCCTAAATGTTAGTTGAGAGGCTAAGAGAGGAAGGAGGGAGGGAGAGAGAGGGGAGAGAGGAGGAAAAGAAAGAGGGGGGAGAGGAGGGGAGGAAAAGAAAGAGGGGGAAAGAGAGAGGGGGAAAGAGAGAGGGGGAAAGAGAAAGAAGGAGAGAGAGAGGAGGGGGGGAGAGGGAAGAGAAAAAGTGAGGGGGAGAGAGGGAGGAGGAGAGAGAGAAAGAGAGAGAGTAGAGAAAAGAGAGGGGAGAGAGAGAAAGGAGAGAGGGGAGAGAGAGAAAGAAATGAAAGCGAAAAATGCCATCAGAACGAAAATTGATAACGAAGAGGCTGAAGCATAGAAATGAATTAAGTGAAAATATGATTCTGTTTAATATAAGCAAGGCACAGAAGCGACGAGAATACTAAAAATAAAAGCAAAATAAACAAAAATTCAAATCGCAAGTACTTTAAACACAAATAAAATTCATTCATAGAATTAAACGAAAAATTAATTATTCTTTGCACAACAAGCTTTTTTTTAAATATAGGAAATCAACAATCAATTATTCATTGGCTAAATGATGAAAAAACTCTTCCTTCTCAACAAACATACATAAATATGATGAGCCTTCGCTTCTGATAGCTCAAAGGATTGATGGTAGCGAACTCGTATATTTTCTAGTAAATTGGGAGGATTTAAAAACAACAACTGTAAAGACAAATGCAGAAATAAAAAGCGCCTCATCGGCAAAATTTTTTTAAATGCAAATTTTTACACAAAAACAAATTTGGATATAGGGAGGCACGACAAAGTATAAAAAAAATCTGTATCGTTTAATTAGACAAATATTGAAATTATAAAGACAATTTACTACTTAGAAAAAAAAAAAAGTTTAAGAAAAAGCAACAAGGGTAAAAAATCTCTACATGATGTATGAAGAATGGAAAGCGTGTTTTGATGCCTTCTTTATAAATGCAATTGAAACTATATAAATTGCTACAAAGATATTCTCAGCACAAAAAAAATGTGGTATTTATTGAAGCCAACAAACCTGAGTATTATCTGAAACACCAAATGTTTGATCTTGTGGGAAAATTTGATTGACGGGCTATAGAAAAAAAAGATATGATAGCAAAAATTGATGAGTAGGCACCATAAAAAAATATTAAAATTAAAACAGAGTCATAAATGGCACTTAACATCAAGAAAGTATCTCTCGTTAGTACATTATACTCACTCCACACCCTTACCGCGTTTCCCCCCCCCGAACACAAAGTCAAAGGTGTGCCATTACGCAAAAATTGATCAATGAAAAATACGTAGGAATAATTTTCCCTTCAAGATACTTAATTTAAAAAAACAGAAAAGGATAACGCAATGACACAACAAATCCAAGGTTGGAGTGTCGCATGTGTTCTTTTTCTTTTCTTAGACAAAACAAAAAAAAATTGTTTTTCTATGGTAAGAATAACTCTTCAAAGCAGTAGAGGAAACCCATAAAAAAATTGCATAAAAACTCTTCTTTTCTATTTTTGAAAGTGCAATACGTGACAAAGACAATGTTGCACTCCTCACTAATGCTCAGAAGAAAACAAAAGCAGCGAAGTGCAAGGCATCAAGAAAAACTAAGCGATTTCAAATGTATTACCACAGTGGCAGTAAACGGTAAAGTATCAACTCCTTCTGATGTAATATTAACAAGTGCAACTTCCGTATTAGGCCTCTCAGGATCTGTAGGGCTCACTCGCCCTCTACAGCGCAAAATCCCTCGTAAAAATGGCAAAGGATGCGAATCGGAGGATCTAGACACAGAGAGTTTATCAAAACAAGGGGATGGGCTCGAATTCGCTCGCTTTGGAGTGCATATGTCCACAGAAATCCAGACACGATCCCCTTCCAGAAGTTGATAGGTTGTGGGGGATTTCTGTCCACCTGAAGTTTCCATATCAAACAGAGAAGGAAGCGCCTTTAGTTAAATTGTATCAAAATTCACGGAGTGCAACCGCTACTTAGGAAAAACGGAAAAGAAGAAAAAGAGACGGCGTGTTGACAGGAAGACAACCTGAAACGTTTGTCATTGAGGAAAAGACACCAATGTCGGTTGAGCTGTTGAAGGAGACGGGAAGGCGACGGTTATTTCTCCACTGTACTTCCACCGTAGCTTTTCTCATCACGTTGCCTCTACGAACGAGCGTGTTTAGAGGAATGAAAGGATGACGCGTCCCGAACGGGGTGTTTGAAATATCTAAACGCTTTCTTCAAACGATAGCTATACGGCGCGCAAAACTTTTTTCTACCTAGTCTTTGCTTCTGAGAAGTAAGCCTGTCTTTCATTACTACCTTAACTGCTTTGTTTGACAAAGAGCAAAGAAAGGATCCACTTTACATAAACTAATTTTCCTGTTCTGGCAGAAGAATATGAGCGTACAGAACAAATTTTATCCCAGTGTGTTACTCAATTCTCTCGTATCGGATATAACGGTAGTTTTTAATTGGCGCAACATTACTTCTTTCAATGCTAACTAAAGCTGAAACAAATTTGTGATTCTTGTAATCCTTCTCTTTCGTATAGAACCTTTTGATACCACTCAACGGTGAAAAAGATCAGAATTATATTGTCATGTAATTCAGCGGACCCAAATATTAAAAACAATAGAAATATTGGAAAACTGCCACAGAGTCATGTGATGACCGAATCAATTCATGTTTCATAATACATAATGTAATCTTGCTTCATACGCAAATGCCACATTCTATTTATTTGCAGCCTATCATCTTCCTGCTTGAACATTTTTCTCCTACTTACATGCTAAGGTGATGAGCTTAAATGCACGAAATTCAAGCTACATACTCAAATGTTTTCATGTTTTTTTGCATCTACTTGCTGAAAGCGTCATAGACCCTACCATTCATATACATATTCAACCGATTGATTCTCATTGATTAACTACAACAATTCTAGCTATAATGTCAGACTGATAAGAAAGTGTGTCCTTCGTATGGTTGCGCCGGTCTTTATTTAATAACATGTTGAGAAATAAGTACTCAAAGAATTATTAGGTCATTAAAATGAGCATTTTTCGTAGTTTAGTCTGCTCAATTAGTAGTTGTAGCTTCAAAAGGAGAGGAGCAAAAACAAATTTGACATGTCTCAACAAATACTGAAAAACGTAATAGCAACAATCTGTTTGAACTGATACAACGAGAAATTCATCTATGCAACTTTTTCTACTATGTTCAATAGTTAGTATTTATATAACCATTATACTTGCAGTAAAGCAATTTAAAATTATTTTTCTTACTCAATTAAAGCAAAAAGTCACAAATTATCGATTCTTAGAAGGGAGAATTCACTTTGCTAGGAACCAGATTATTTTTACAATATGATAAAATTTAGTTGTTAATGCAGCCTCGAGCTGCGCAACTTCAAATACTTTTATGTTGTAATTGCACTGATATACCTGTCAGTTACCAGCTAGTACTTGTGGATTCGATGAGAAAAACATTTACAATTATTTAGCCAAAAGTATTTCTTTAAATGCTAAGTCCGCAAATCTTGAGGCATGCTTATCATCAAATGGGGCAGATAAAATATTAAACCGTAATTAAGAAGATCTATCGTATTTTGTCTACATTACATATCTCGTGAGCTATTAAAAACAACTGCTGCTGACATTTATAATATACTTTTAGCATAGTTTCTTGAGCAAATAATCTGTTTACTTTATATTTTGCACCATTTATTCCTATACAAGAAAAGAGAACATTAAGGACGTATATAAAAATTAGCACTCTTCTTGTTTCTTTTTTCCAGTGCAACTCTGTAGATATTGAAACAGTTGAAAAAATTACTCTTACAATATTCTCTATTGCATGTATCAAGCAGAAATATTTATATTAAATTGTATTACAAAGTTATCGAAAAGCTTTTTTAGGAAAATACACATTTGTAGTCTTTCACTGGAATGTTCGATCTATTAGTACCTAGAATAAACAAAAACCAATGCAAGCTGAAGTGTCTGCACAACAACTGAAATACGAATCATTCAAAACAGTAAGCATTCTACCAATTTAGAGCATAAAATTGCCTTTACAATAGAAAATTCTATTTATCATAAAGATGTTTCAAAACGCTCTCCAAAAATGTTTCACTAAAACTCATAAACGCTGTAACTTTATTTTTGGTTACTTTGAGAAAGATGTATTACCATTTTTTTTAAATTTACTCGTATAAACATTATTCAATGGAAATAATTAATTTTGCACTGTCAGCCACCACAAATTTCACACGCAATTGGAAAACCGAAGTTTTTCCTAATTCATCATTTTTAAAATTGTTTAATAGATCGTCTTGCCCTCTAAACTAAGTTTTTAATATTTCAAGCTGAGTAATCCAAACAAACTAAATCAATTGGTTTGGTTTAGGGAAAGCAATGTTACATATTTATTTTGAAGTTATCATATAAACTTTTTTAACTCATTCACAACATCATCGTCACTGATATTATTATGCTTCTGCATGGCAACCTCAAAGTAATTTTCTAAGCTTTTTGGTACATAATTCCAGTTTTGCAAACCGAATTAGCATTTCTACTATCCAGAATACATAAGGTGATAAAAGTTATACATTTAGAAGAAAGATGTGTAGTTTTTAATTTACGGTTTAAATGCTACACAGAATGGTGAAATGACTCCGTTCTCTCACTATCATTTTTAAAAATGACAAACTATTTTACGGTGGATCCGTTATATTTACCATCAATAAATTTCAGTGCCGCAGTCTCATCCTATTGTCTTAGTTACACATAATATTTATAATTGAAAACAAACATTGTTTGGTTTATTTCAGTATCGTATAAAAATCAGCTTGCAATTTTACTTGCCCAACGAACAACATCAATGGAATAATTCCATTTCTAAGTAGCGTAGTGCTCACAAGCCGTACTAAAACGAGGAATATAATTAATAACGACGAAACCAGAGAATACGTACCCGTACAATGATATATTGTATGACCCAATAAAAATAACTCTTGAACAGCTACTATACCCGCACATATAGCCAAAATACAAGAATAGTCAAGTCAGAAAAAGGTCAATTGGGACATTTCTTACCATTTCCTTGAACATAAAAAACTAGAAATTTCGAGGAAATAAAAAAACTAGATACAGGGGCAATACATATTAAATTCAGGGTTATAATCAATAGCCTTGAGATTCCAAACTTTCTGAAAATGCTAATGCGGCTTCCCTACAATTGCCTTTTTTTTGATTCAGGTCATCGTCGTATATAGCTATAATTATAGTGCCACCACTAGTCTTGACGACAGTAGCTCCACCTTTAGATCGAGCGAGCACAAAGCAATCAAAAACACATTCATTGTATTCCAGATTAGAATCCTGATAAAAAAAAAAGTAAAGGAAAACAATAGCAAACTGAAAGCATAGCAGCAAATTGATCATTTTTGAGTTGCAAAGGAAACACAAAAGTTATTACGAGATGTACTATACCGAAATGAAATTGATCAGCATTTCTTCTACAAAATTTAGCAAGGAAATTTAATATTATTACATGGCACAAAAATCATATTTCCTTTTTTTGCTTTGAAGTATGATGTGCTCAAACCTTGGAAACTAGCTTGAACTTTTTTCCACCTAACCAAACACCATCAGGAGCTTTTCCATTGTTGATAGCTTGAAGAATAGTTGTAGGCTCATTTATTGTGGTCATTTTCGTACTTTCACCATCCTATATAGACGGGGGTAATTATATATCATATAATTGTTTCCAAAACAACAAAATCAATCATGAGTAAAAAGCAATGAAGAATATTCTACAATAGTAGAAAGCAATCCCTTGTTATAAACAATGCCATAAACGGTCCCCGGGAAAAAATTCCACCATTGGTAAAATGATACCAAACAAGTAGAAATAGATTGACTGCATTGCCCAAACAAAAGTCAATACAAAAAACTACCAGCGCTAACAAAAATCAATAATTCCATCATCTTTCAGTTAATGGAGTTATGAAAAGCTCCGTCTGAAACCATCTAGCTAGCATGGTGTACCAGGAAAGGAAAAATAGTGTTAAAAATTATTTCAGAGTTAACAAAGGTTGTGGCTAATCAGTATGTAACAAAGAACTACGAATCCACCCATCGCCTAAAAAATCCCAATATGGTAACATTTCTCGTTTACTTTGGGGAGAAATTTTGTGTGCTTCAAACGTATGCGCAGCGCTGCGTATCGAGCAATATATATATAAGAAAATACGTGCCAATTCTTACGTCTGCAACAGTTTCTTCTTCATGATCATCACTGTAGACATAGGCAAAAGCTTCTTCATCACCAACATGGTCACTATAACATGCAGCATATATAACGCCATCTTCCGTGCTAGCTAGAGCCCCTGCCACACAGTGACCACCGTCTATTAACCATTCTCGAATTGTGTCGCTCCATCCGCTATCATCACATGCCATGGTACCTATAAAATGAACGAATGATATAGGTAGAAGAAGGTTTCTTTGAAGTCTAATGGAAAGGTAGGGAAAAGGCAAGTGCTAGAAATATGACGAGAAAGTAGAAAAGGAGGTTTGTTCGTTTCGGTACACTCCTCATAATTTTATTCTCTCAACACCTAACAGCGAGGGAAAGTTGGCATGAAAAGTGCACACGATTTGCAACTGCATCACATGATACTGTTTAATCTTACTCTGCTTACGCCCGTCTTCGTAAGCCGTAAGCGCACAAGTAAAATAACAATTCGAAAAAACAAGACTGGAGTTAATTTAAGACTAAATGGTTTTCGTTAACCCTCTCATCATTTGTTATTGAAGCATTTCGTGCCATCGCTCTATATCTAACCTAAATGATTTCATGAACTAAATTCAAGAATGCGTTCAAAAATTTATAGCAATACGATTTTTTGCACCAATAGTTTTTCCTACAATATTTGGAGTGATGGAATTTCACGCTGAATAGGCTAAAATCATTCTGCGGATTACGGTGATTACTGTAAAAATTATGAATAACAAAAATGATGGCCATTCCTTTAAACACTAACTGACCGAAAGTTATGGTTCAATGAATGAGATTATCCTCAAGAATTCAGTTGTGTGAATAAGCCAGCGAATTGATGTATTCAATTTCAACGAAATATACAATGTAAGTCAGACGAGTCTGTAATAATTTAAGAATTTACAAATACATACTAATTTATCAGCCACTATATTTAATCGGTAAAAAAAATTTCGAACCAAACTGGCAACTTAAATTTGCAGAAATACCATTTGCAAGCAGAGAGGAATGCAGCAACATTAATCTTTCTAGTTGCTGCTACTACTTTTGACAGCTAGGTATTCAAGCCGCTCTTCCACCCCATGAAAATAATGAGTTTGTTAGGGGGTTAAAAAAATCGCTGCCCTCATTCGAAATGAAACATACTATCGATCGCTGTTTCCCTGACTGTTACAACCGTTTATTGTTTTATGCTAGCACGACAAAATTTATAAGGCAACCTGCATGTAGTTTTACTGCTGAATGCTTAATTCACTATCAGAGTGTCGACAGAACATATTCGCAAAATTTTCCAATGTAGCTATTTTGGTGTCCAATTAAAAGATTAACGCTCAACAAGAAAATTAGTCTCTTCTGTTATTCTAGGCACGTCACTACAATCTTTGCAATCAACTTAGACCAAAACGCCTAAAACAATAACTCCTTCACAATAGTAGCAGCAATTAAAATTTCGCCTAATCTCTCGTGCTAACTTTGACAATTTCTTTCAGAGAAAATAAAGCAGATATTTGAAAATTTATGTCATTGCTATTTCATTCAACTAAATTATTCTTTCAAGAAATGGTAAGAAAATTCAAGCCTAAAGTGATCATCTCACTGCGTTTTGGATTTTTCTTACATCAAAACGTCATGCAATAAAGTTGATGTATACGCATAACAATTCATAGTGGTAATAAAATAATTGAAAACACAACTGTTTGCGATTCACATAAAAGCCTATATTTTTTAATAGTACAAAAATTTCAATAAGAGGTGTAACTAATTGAAGTGTGTAAAAAACATTGTTTTATACAGAAAAAAAGCTGTAAAAATTCCCAGCTATGAAAAGTAACTGCAGCTTAGAAGCATGAAAACAATACATTGAAAATCTTATGCAAGTTATTTCTGGTTATATGTACTCACTATCAATATGGAAAAATTTGATAGTTTTGAGTATAAGGTCGTGGTATCAGCCAAATGCATCAGATAATTTTTTCTCATCCTAGTCCCACCAGTATTTCATAGCATATATAAGATTGCCAACATTCTTCGGCATTTTAAATTATCTCCAATAATATAAAATATGATTAGTTGATTGATAGTATTATTGTAAAAAATACTTCGAAATTGTTTTTAGCATTAATTTGTATTATTCCATGTCCACGCATATAAATGCTTATTTTTCTTCCGCACTAGCATCTGTCGGGCCATCATTTTTCGGCGACTCATTTTTTTGTATCATAAAATATTCTGTATGGAATTTCAAACAACATTCGTCGTTTTCTAAAGTTAAAGCAACCCATCTAAGAAAATTTTCTTTTGTACTGTGACATTCAATACCCGGTTAATACGTAGAAGCTTGCAGGGAATTTTGAGTAAAATTAAAGAGAATCGAACCAGTTAAGAATGACAATATATCAATAAACAACAGTGTTTTATTTATTACTTGGCTGTGCAGCGCACTGATTAAAATTGACCCGTCTACTTATGGAAGAGTTGAATACTTTGTGTTCCACTTTAGTCTCATGTTATATTTGCATGCTTGAAAATACAAGTAATATATTCAGAACTTCACAGTAGCTTGCATAAAATTACACTCCAACAAAACAGGAAACTAATTGACTACAACTTTGATTTAAATTTTGCATGAGCAAAGCATCAACACAGATGACATTTGCTAAGTAAGGAGGAAAGGTAACGTACTTCACATTGGATTTTTCCCTACTGCAAAAGATACGAATTTTCATGACAGCAAAAATATTCAGTTCGATGTAAGAGATACATTCGGAGTTGCTATTCTTTTGTTCGACATTCTCCCCTGATAAAATGGTAATATCTTCGCTTTGGTATGAACCCAATTTAAATTCTGGACATACACAATAGCTCAAGTAAAATGTATAAAGAATGGCTAAATTAGATGAGAATACCCGTTGAACAAAACAACTTTTACGAGCTACTTTATTTGTAAATGTTAGAAAATGCTCGAAGTGTGCCAAATCTAAAATCTCCATTAACATTGCGAGTGCCCCTGATTCTTTCTATGCGTCACAGTTAAAGCATTTATCTAGGTATATTGCTCTTTCGTTAATTTATTTATGAGACTGGCTGTATGCCACCCTACAGAAATTATACATGCAGATATTTTTTCACTGAAAATTAATTACTAAAAAAAACTGAATGTCAAGTAAATGTGAAGGCAACACAGTAAGAACAATAATAGAAAAGTTTATAAGTTTGGAATAACTTATAGTCACTACAAGTCCGTGTGACAATATTCAATTCTTGCAATTTTTTTCATTATAGATGCTTGATATCATATATATTTTTATAAATAACTACTTATTTTATAATTTTTTCGTTATTAAACAACAGAAACAACGAGCGAAGAAAGTGAATAAAACATCCTTTAAAAATAAATTATACAATAAATAAGCGACCATCTTTACTTTCTAAATTCGTAGCAAAGTTGATTGAACTTGCATAAGAAGACACTAGTAAAAGAGAAATAAGATTTACTAAGCATCCAACTTCATGCAGGATTCACGAGGGCTAACATATCAGACACAAGAACCAGGAGGTCTGAAATTTCGGCAGCAGATAATTGGGACTAAATGCTTTTAAAAAAGAGTTTTCATCAAATTTGAAAAAAAAACAACAAAAAACTAGCAAATAATGATTCTACACATCACTTCCATTATTTTTAATGGAGGGGCTAAAATAGCTCGAATTGGAAATATCGCAGATTGGAGAATACGGAGTTTTTGTGTGCACGGGTCCAAAATTGAAATTTGGTCCTGAGACAATGTATTAGGTTTTGAAAAGTCAAAGCTAAAAAAATTGAAACTTTCAATGTATCCTCTTCGGTTATTATATTAAAAGAAAGTTTGATCACACTAAAATTTTTAGAAAGTATAAACATAATAAATTGGAATATCCAACTTTGTGCTTAAATTCAATAAATCTAGAAACGCATGAACATTGAGAGGACATAAGCTATTTATAGGAATACTTTTCGTATCAGTAAGATTAAAGTATCTCTCATCTGTATTGAAAAAGTTTCGAAGGTTTAAAGTAAAGGATTCTTTAGCTTTACATACCGAAATTCACACGAACACTAGCGCCACTGTATAATGACACAGCAGGATGATATTCAGAATTAAGCAGAAAAGGTTTTCCAGTGTGACAACGCCCTATCGGTTTGCCATTGACACAAAATTGAACGTAAGACTCTGATAAAAAAACAGACAAAGGCAGAGAATTCCTGATAAAAGCCTTGCAAATGTTTGCATGTGCTGTCTCTGATTGTGAAATAAGAAGCTTTGACTTACCGCTTTTTAAGCTAATGTAGCATCCAACACAATCACCAACTGCAAGTGGAGGACCGTATACAAACCGCATGCCATCGCAACAAAAATGCCCCTCTGCAAATTCAATTCCTACCGAATAGATGGAATTTCCAATTGGAATCTGGTATGGATGGGCACGAGAAGACCATCCTAAACGAAGTGTCTGCTTCGGAAGAGAATCGAGAAGATGCCCCAAGCGATTGCGACGCGTTGGGATGTTGACAATATTACGACTCATTATCTCCACTTCGTAATACCATTTTCCTACAAGGCAAGTGAGTAATTTTTTGCTAGGATATCAACTCAAACGAATACCATAGTACATATTCCCAAGCAAAACAAATGTCTACGCAATAACTCCATTGCACTCCTACCTAAAGAAAATAGTAATAAAATCTCATTTTCAGTAAAAACACACTAACACGAATGGTAAAACAAATTGCTAAATTTAAACAGAACTGAGGGCTCACCTTTAGAGACACCGTGAGTTCCAAGTACTGTGGACCATCGGCTCAAATTAGTAATTTCCATGCCGTCACTACTGAGTGAAGCAAAGGGACTCTTCAAGTTTTCAGACATTTTTGGGATAACTTGTGCATCAATTGCTTCGTCTAGATTCGGTTTTGGAGACAGGAGAATATCGCTACTAAGCAGCGGAGCAGTTGCAGATGTAAATGCCCTCGATTGATTTGTGGGACCAATTGCTTCAAGCTGACTTTCTTTAAGAAAAAGCTCACTATTTTTGGGCTCGCCATGATATGGCGAATGCGAACTTGTCGGTTTCTGAAAAAGTCGTTTCCGTATGAACCGGTCCAAGCGAGATTGAAACGTATGTCCCTGTACATCTGGAGAGCAATCCGAAGAAAGAGCTCCTGCTTTTGATTCCGCTACATCCCAATGAAATTTTGTTAACCAAACCAAAGTATTAATGAAATCAAATCCTTCTCTGCTGGAGGTTTTCATATAATCCAATATATCTTCCTGCAGAACTACTAAGCCTAAGCCTGCACTATGATCGTATGGGGAGACAAAAGAATCCCATTTGCTTGTGCTCGATTGGTTCAAAAGAGATTCTTCGCTTTTTTTTCCCTGAAAGCATACAGGCAGCATCTTCTGATGTAAACGTTGCAAGGAAAGTCAATTCAGTTCAGTATACCTAAACTGTTTTACAAAAAAATCAAGCAGCAGAAAAAAGTCAGGTTCATTGTAGTAGTGAAGTACGTGCCAAAAGTAATTTTAGGATGCTTGTTTCACTCCCTCATATTTTTACCATCAATTGAAAAGCAATCGCTAAGGTTTCAGAGGCTGAGCACTGCGGGAACCATCAAGTTACTAACCCAACAGTCCAAATTTCAACTCCAAGACTAATAGCAGAGCATAGTAATTCTTATGAATATTTGAAGTGTAGTGTCAAAAAGCTCAGTCAGCTTCGAGAAGAACAATAAAAACCAAGCTGATTGAGTTCGCACTCCATTTTCCCTATTCGGCAGTAACCAAACCACTTTTCGACAATGTTTTATGAAAACGTACAAAAGTGAACCTTGACTTGTGGCTCATATAAACGTTTTATCTGATAAAATACAATAGCTCTACCTATCTGGTGGTGAATTCAAAGAGAAACATAAATTAGCTTGCAATGCTCCATCAAAAAGAATGTCAAGCTTTTTAAAGCTGCATTCGTATCGCCTACAATTCTCAACTTAAAATGGATTCCACCGATGGGATGCAAACTTCTCTTTTACGTGTTGTATTTATTATGCAAGTATTTAACTTGGGCAATTTCTAGAATGTACTATAAAATAAATGCAATGGTTTTTTTCGATCGATGCTTATGATCATTGCTTTTTAAAATATTACATCGACAAAGCCAAAAAATATGATAGATAATCGACGGTTATGCATTCACGGACGAAAGCAATGCTCTCTGAAATGTAATCTTGAAAAGAGAGTGTCAATTATTTTTTTCAAAAACGTTTGAAATTCAAATCTACTCCGCCCAATATAACAGCAAACAGTTCATACCCAGACTACTCATTTGAAAACAAAAGTAAAGGTATGCATAGCTCAAAGAAGAGAAAAATCCCAAATATAATTCCACTTTAAGTAAAATCTTAAAACACATTGATTTTATGACAGCATTGAATAAAAAAAAATGTAAACTATAAAAATTGCAATTCTTGACAATAAAATCACTCAAACACTTGCAAAAAATCATCTCACAATAAAGATGACATGGCGGATTAAAAATTAGCTCATAACAGTAAAACATTTCGGCTTAAAGACTTTGCGAAGTAATAAAAAATTGAAACAAAAGTTAACACGTTTTCCATTTTCCAAAGATTTGTAATAAAACGATTTTAAAACTCCATAGTTCGCCCGACGCGGGCACTTTATGGTGAAAAACTATCACTTCAGTGTAAATATCGCAGCATCGTCAGAGTGACACGTGAGCGTGAGTAGGGAGCTTACTTTGAATGAAGAGGCAACCAGATCTTGAGGTGTTTTCAATTTACTAGATACAGAGGGAATTTCAAATACAAATAACGGAAGATATAAAAAGCTAAGTATAAAGTGTCTATCCATTTCAATTGCACGGGGTTTTGGCAAGGCAAAACGCATGTACTCTTACTTTAGTGTGCTAGCAAATTTTTGGGTAAGATACGATAAGAGTACATAAAACAGAAGTTTTTGCTGCTCATAAGCAAATTTCATTATAAAAAGGTAATGGATGTCAATCATGTGCCCCAAGCAAAGAATTTTGCAATTGCGAATAATATGAGCATTCCAAGTTTAGAGGTCGCTTCAATTTACATGTATCTATACCCTAAGATTATAGGGTAACCGCTGATTTAGAAGCATGTCAAATCTATTCATAGTAGAGTTACATATCATAAAGACCTCCAGTAGATCTCTTACTGGCGCGATCTTCTCCACTAGGGTCCTGAAAAAAGGGGGGAGCTCCATCTTCTGTAGTACTCGTAGCCGCATAGTCAGCCCGGTCATCTGGACTTTCCAACAATATTAACTCTCCGCGATACCGTGGTAAGATAACCTCGGTTATCGAACGCTCATATCCTATAGAGTTGAATTAACACCACCCCCCCCGGAAAAAATGCATTTAGAATTAGTTCACTCAAAATCACCGGTTAAAATTAAAATTCTAAACAAAACAAAAAAATAAAAAATCAAAAAAAATTCCTTCGAAAAAGGGAAAAAATGCCACAGAAAATCAAAAGCGTAACACCAAATGAATAAACACTTGCATTGCCCTTGTCTTATAAAAAATAGGTAGTGTGTAGGCAAATCCTTTAAGCAATATCCTTGTAACTATCCAAAAGATAAAAACGGAAACAGGTCAAGACGAGCAGTAAAACAAAAAAAAATTATCGCGGCTGTAGTGCAAAACGGTACCTCAATGTCCTCTTCTTCTAACTCTCACAAAAATTTTCAAAACAAAGGGTGCACAATTTTAAAAAAAAACTGACTCCTTGTATATGGTACTTCAGAAATGTAACTAAGTAAAAAAGACTTTCATTAAATTATCAAAATAACCGACATTGTATTATTGCATAGTATTTCTAGATAGACAAGAGTTATAAAAATGTTTCTTCAAAAACAAAAAACTAGATAACATAATTTTCACTGAAATCAACTACACACAGAAGGACACTGCTGTGCGCACTCTATTAAAAAAAAGACTGAAATAATAGAAACAAGAATGTTCCCCTTTATAAAATCAAAATAGAAAGTAGCATTTCCATAAAAAAACTATTTAAAAAAAAAAACAAAAACACTGAGAAACGAAAACTAAGAGAAAAAGTAAAAAGAGTATGCACTACTACCTGTCCTCTCATGAAAGTTACCACGATTATAAAAATAAAAAAAAAGGAATGCAACGTAATCTCATTGCGTCGAAAATTATACAAAATCAAAGATAATATCCACACATCCCTTACCTTCAGACGTTGTATAACGGCGACTTTGAAGGGTACCTTCGAGGAATAGTCGTCGCCCCTTCCTGAAAAAAATTAAGTTATTTTCTGCAATAGAAACGAGTATATAGAAGAAAATCAAATAGACTCTACTAAAACAGCATTTCTCTGATAGTTTTAAAAAACAGAGTGCTATGCTGAGAAACAAGGATACTATACAACAAGATAAACAAATTCTTTCTCCCGGCCGTAGATCCTACTCAACAATTTGCTAAGAAAGTAGAAGTGGTTTGCGAGAAAGGTAATCCAACAATTTCGCCACGCCAAAGAAAATCTTTGGCTACTACGTAAAGCGGCAAACGTGCATCAAAATATGGATACTACATAGACGTAAGATGAAGAAAATAACAGTATCACACATGATAGATCAAATAAATTAAAAAATCTGAAAGAAGCTGAGAATTCCAAGGGCATAAGTCCAACAACAAACTGCGCAAACCCGCATACGATCACAACAGTAGAACCCTACTTTATAAATTTTTCCACAAGTTCACAGAGACTGCTGTCATAGACACAGACACGATGCCATTCCGTTCGTACACGAATATCACCGGATATCTAAGGAGAACATCGAAGGAGGAGAGCTCTGGTAAGTAGAGCTCTGAGGAAAGGTGTACAAAGAATTACAGAGACAGGAAGAAACAACGTAGGTAAATCAGGAAACGCAATACTAACGAAAGCGAAGGTACCAAAAAGAGGACACATTAGGAAAGATAGTTTAAAAGGCTACAGATACAGCATCAACGGTGAGGAAAAGTGTAAAAACGGTCATACACGTATTATACAGGTAAAAGGGGAACGCAAATGGATACAAGGCGGGATACAGCCGCATAATGGAATCCGTGGTGTATGTTTTCCACACCTCAAAGAGTGTATATTTTCTTATTCCCCTTGAAAAACTATTAAGACGCATAGCAACGCAGAATTCTGTACTACATCCACTGTAAAGGTACAAAATGACAAAAATATTCCAAATCGGCAGTGGTTACAGTGGCTTCTATTGACTGCTGTGACGCAGGGGACTGTCCAAAGTAGGGCATCCGAGCATTACACAAGGCAGATATATCTTTTCTCTTTCATCCTCCTTTTTCAATTTGATTTTTTCTATTTCATTCTCTTTTCTCTAAGATAAAATGTACCCACATTCTCTTCCATACCTTATCTCTCCAGCTATCCGAGGTGGCAAGACTGAATGTTGCCACTTTCTCTCCACTTGGAAGCGCCCGAATCTCAGGATCACCTCCCACACGTCCAAGTAAGCTAATACGATTCATTGAACGTTCTGCCTGGAAATATGCATTATTATACAAAAATTTCAAGTAACTTTTACCCATTTTTCTGATTGAAAAAAAGCTTTTAACTACTTTCATAAACGTTTACCAACTTTTTTAAAATTAAAAGAGAAACTGCCAATCCGCTAAAATTAATATCATCAAACTATGCTACCAAAATTGGCTATCCAATAGGGCACCCAAGAAAAATCATCATGAAAAAAAAAGATGATCACATACATTCATTTTAGACAAGCACAAAAAAGAAGAGGAAAGGATTACAAAATAAGCATATGCTCAAAAATTCAGAAGAAACACAGGTGTAGAGGTTCATGGCGGACATATTCTAAAAAATACTGCAAGACAAACTACATTGCACTTCAAACTATGAAGAAACTAAGGTCAATTTCAGCGGTATAAAAGAGACTATCCTTGATGAGCGCACATTGCTTAAATAAAAAGAAGCGCAGAAACCTTTAGAAAATAGATCACAAAATAAATGCCAATTGCAAAAGTTTTTAAGCTTTTACGAAATCTAATTTGCTGTAAATTTGGTAGTTAATTGTTTTTTTTATCATGGCATTACTCTCATTCGTTACGTAAAAATAAGTGGTAAGTTATTTTTGGAAGAATTCTTTTAAATTTCCACATATTGTAGAACTAACAATAACAAAAATAAAAGAAATACTAGGTATAGAAGCCAGTAAATACATAAATTCTCTCATAATAACAAGTTAGGTTAATGGAAAACAAGACACAAAACCTAGTACGTGTCCCATTTTAATATTCCTATCCACAGAATTCTCCAACACTGCTTAGTCATTCAAGATGGCGTAGGCTAATTCCCAACACCTTCAAAAAGTGGAAAACATGATCAGTTGTGTTTTTCTACCAAGCTTAGTGAACATTTGCTCTGTACACACAAGAGCCTGAAAAAAGTATTGCTTAAAAATTTTACATAATTGTTACCGTACGAAGTCGCTGCGAAAATGCTGAAGCCATTGAGAGGTTGGGTTCCTCTTTTTGTGATGCAGCCACATGCCTGTCACTCGCAAAGCCTTTGATTACACCCTTCATGGAGAGAGGCCTAGAAACAACAAAAGTAGGAGTAGAAGACTCCGGGTTTGAGGATGCAAGCGCTCCATAATAAGAAAAAAGCAGGAGTAAACAGTACGACGTTGAGAAGATGGTGAAAGTCGTATACTTTCTCCGAAACAATGAAGATAACTTTTTCCACTTAGAAGAAGTTTTTCCGATCGTTCCAAGCGTAGAATAATTAGAAGGTGTTCTGCTTGTTTCTTCAAACAAGTTCGAATCCCGTTTCAACGTCTTTCGAAGTTTTTCCTTAATACGGAACATAGTGGATAAACAGATTAAATTTTAATTTGATTTAAAGTGAAATTATGTAAAATACGCTAAGCACCAAATAAAGAGCATTCACAGTAGTTAAATGATGAAGAGAAGTTATGAAATTGTGACGTAGAATGCACAAAAGGTTTAATTTTGAAAAGAAACAACTTTTATTGAGGGAAGTAATCAACAAAAATTAAAGAGCAACAGATAAGATATTCGAATGTTTCCACCTTGTTTTTGCAAACCTTTTTTACATTGCAACATAGCTTTTTTATATCGGACTGTGCGTAAGTGGATTAAAAGATATCCTATAAAGTGGGTCTTTTGCACCTAGATTTTTTCTTATTGAATTACTCCGTAAACTTCTTTAACAACATTGGGCTCCCACAGTCTATACACACTACGAAGCGTGCGGGCCCACCTCACAATGAGATACCCCAATAACGTTGGAGGCAGGTTTAGAAAGAGGGACACAGACACGGCGAAGGCCACACAAAATGATCCTAAAATTTACTTCGCGCAAAGCAGTCGCAATAGCATAAATCCATTAAATTATTTTTGGGTGTGTTTAATTTTTAGCTCTCTAATCCCAATTTTTTGAATTTGTAACTATAATTTGTACTTTTACTTTGTCTTCGTTTTGTTGCTTTCTATTTTTGATCCAAGTACCCAAGAAATTTAACTGTTCAGCAATCCATTTCATTGAAATGGACATCCTGGTATAGGTACTTACCCTACGTATTTCACATTTCAACAAGCTTTCCTCTACTATTTCTATTGTAAAGTAACAGATTGAATTCAAGTAAAATTATATCAGTTACGTATTTGAAAATTGATTTAACTTTACCAATAGACACACTAATTTTTGCTTGTTCTTAATACTTTCTTCACGTTTTTGTCGATGCTTCCTGTTTAAGGGTATTTTTGGTATATCTTACTATAATCCTGTCAACGCGTATTCGTTGGCATATCCGTACTGTGGAATTCGAGGCCGCAAGGCCGTAGCAGTTTCGCTATTGTGATTTGATATGAATCCCAACGCGTGTTCGCTACAAATGGATGACCTGGCTTGTACTAAAAAATTGTGCAACTTGAATGTTTAAATTAGCATAGGTAATGGCAAGTTACTCTATTTCTCTAAACGATATCGAGAAATTGAAAATATACTTCTTTATTTCAAGACAGGTTTCACTTATTTTACAAACGAAACTATTTTTACAATTAAGTTCTAAATAGGTGTTTCAATATTTCAGCCCGAATTGCTTCAAGATAGGCTAGTAGTTGCGAATACTTGAAATATACTTGCAGATTAACACCGGCTTCTTACTTCTTCAAATCGAAACCGTTACATGAAATGAAGCAGTGAACAACATGCTAAACTTTTTAGAATGTGTATGGATTGCACACTCTTGAAAAGATATCAGTAAATGGTTTCATTTCAAGATGTATTCAACTAATTCTATATGGATTTTTGTGTACTGTTGCCATAGAGAGTTATTTGTAGGAGTTGCATATCAATTAAATCGTGTCCACCTAAAATCTTTCTGCCTGCACATTTTAAAAAGTTATCAAAGTTATCATCTCACTCATTTCACGCTCTAATATGCCTAGAGAACCTAGGCTGCCCGTACAACGTCCAATATACTTAATGTTATCACCCTGCTGAGTTAAAATGCCATCTAATCCTGCAATCCTTCAAAGTCGCCGCTAGAGCGTCCACATTAGCTGCCAATTACTGACAGAATCAGCTCATGCAGAACGCATACACTGCCGCACGGATGGGTTTCGTACAAAATTGAACAAACTTAGTTCGAATGGGTTCTGTTTCCCATTGCAACAATCTTCTTCAGCAAAATCGCTTGTCATTCTTTTACCGTCACCTTTCTCGTAGATTCCTTCTAGTCCCCTTTTATAGACCATCGGAAATGCAGAGTTCAAATAATCATGCAGTTCAATGTATCGCAACTGCTCGTAAAGAGCAAACGCAGACAAAGTATTTGCAACAGTGCCCGCATGTCCTGAGAGAGTTTGAGGTGTTCCTATTTGATTGCGACGGAGTCCTTTGGCACGGAAAAACTCTTCTAAAAGGAGTTCAAAATACATTGAAAAAACTGCGAAAACTTGGCAAACGTATCTTTTTCGTAACGAATAATTCAACGCTTAGTCGCGCAGAGTATTTACATAAATTTGAGAAATTAGGTAATATTGGGAAATTAGGCATTGTGTGGATGATATCTTGTCGTTATACAACTTATTGTTGGGATATAGAATACTTTGTTTGACGAAATAGTACTTACTCTTTTTGCAATAAATGTGTTTGTCCTCTAAATATCATTTTACGACTTAAAATGACGCTACATCTCTTGTCCTTTTCATGACTCTTAATTGTGGCTTATTACGAGCAAGTAAAAGGAGTGTTTTGTATTTATTTTTTCTGCCTGCACGACGAAATACGAGGAATTCGCTTAGCTGTATACTCATATGAAATGATGAATTTTTAGGGAACTGGTTTCTGTTGCTAAATTTACAGTGTTAAGTGATGATTGGCTTGCCTTTTCTGCTCTTCGCTGATTTTCATAAGCTTTAGCTCGTTTGTAAAGCACTTTTGTTCTGCGAGGCATACCTGTGACTGTTTGCAATGAACCTGCTTTAGATTTGTAACGAAATCATTCTACTCTAACTTCTTTTAGCTGTAATGAGTATAAACTTTCCAGTTATGCTATATCCACTTTCTAATATATTTTCCTTTTCTAAAAGCAGGAATGTTTTATACTGGGGTATTTTTTATGAGGATATGGGGGAGCCTCGGTGAAATAAAAATTAGAAACAGTTTTAAAAAATGTAGAATATTGGAACATTGTGTTCTTGCGGTTCTCGTGCATTTTTTAATCTTCACAATATGATTATGAAACTGCTTGATTATCTTGGGTGCTCTTGTCTGTTAGTTATATTACATTTTCTATTAATGTACGAACTGTAAAAAACATTGATTAGAGTAGTTGTATCTAAGTTTATCGTCAGGGTGATTGGATTGAAGATTTTTTTATAGGAACTACTTGCCCACGTTCCACCTAGAGTGAAAGAGATGATGTCTAGAAAAGTTGCATACCGCTCATTTTTTATCTATTTTTGTTTGTCTCTTCTGTTTGTATTTGCTAGTAATTAATTTTTCCTTTTTCTTTCCTCGAATTTGCGCAGCCCCCCTTCAAATGCATTCATTTTCGTTATACAAATTCTTCCATCCATTAGTGTCCCAATTTTTAAAACTATTCTAAGTTTTGAATTTGCACATTTTGAGAATACCAATTTTTCTTGTTAAAACAGGTATTGAATGCTCATTTAATGAAATATTTTCCAGTAGTTTTTCAGCTGGGCAATATCTGAAAGGAAAAGGGTATTGTGATGGAAAGAATAAAGTTTATCTCATTGGTGAATCAGGTAGAGTCCATTCTTTTTTCAGTAGGAACTAGAAATTCTTTTAACTCATACTCTGTCTTTCTTTTGTGCGTATATTTCAATATTTTTTCTGTTTGGATATGATTTTGATTTTATGTATTTGAATTTATTTTTAACGCGTGGCAGTTTAAAATCTTCTCAAAAATCTTTTTAGCTCGCATTCTTTTGATTTTTTCAACGCAATAAGAATTATGTATTTATTTTTGCCCTTTGTAAATCGGTAAAGTTTTATTTAAAACGTTTCTCTACGTTGTCGTTGTGTGAGAGTGTGACACATTGCATGAGAATATTCTTGTTTCTCTCTCAGCTGCTTATTCTTGCATGCCTACTCCATTTTTCATATTCTTTATGCATTTTTTCTTACTCGTATTAGTTATGAAACGTATTTATTTACGCAGGAATGGAAGATGAATTGACTATACAGAATATTCGTTGTGTTGGAGGTTACCATGGTATAATAACACTCATTTTTTATTATTATGTGTGTTTAGTGGATATTTTCTGTAGATTTTGAAAGAAAATAGAAAACTTGCTTAAGAATTTTTTCCGTGAAGTTTACTTTCCATGATTTGTTTCATAGTTTTGAATGGTTTACTTTTAGAGTTCCTAGCAGTATTCCTCCTACATTTATTTCACCTACATCTCATGATCGTTTCTTAATTCCTCCAAGTTTGTAGTCTTATTCAATTTTCGGTGCTACTATTTTTTCTTATCGTGAAACATAACTTACATCTTTAGAATATATTTCTTTATGATTTTACATTTTTCTGTTACTTCTGCATATTTCCGAGTACCTCAATACATATTTGTTTTGGTGCCTACGTTTTTGTTTTTTCTGTTTATCCGTTTGAGATAGTTTTTCGTGGTAAACATTTTAAAAGTATTTATGAAAGTATTTTGTTCATTCTTTTGTGAATCTAAAAAAACTCAACTTTCTAACGCATATGGCTTGTATTTTAACAGATGCTGATAAACGCGTAGACCGAAATAGAGGATTGGTAGTCGATCCTGATATTAAAGCAGTTGTAGCAGGTTTTGATCACACATTCAATTACTATAAATTGCAATATGCCTACTTGTGTATTTCCACGCTGGATGCTGAATTTATCGCTACAAATTTTGATGCTACCAGCCAGACGGAAGCACAGGTAAGCTACGTGATGAAAATTTCTTTGTAGAAAAGGATAAAAGAGTAGTTGAAGTGTTAAGAAGCCTGCACGTATTGAATTGGCATATTTTATGCTTGGAATATGAAAGAAACAGACTGAGAACAAACATAAGGAATAAAAAAAAAAGACGCATGGCTCAAACTTGAGGAGAGCAAAGTTTGTAGCGCTAGAGGAAGTGTTTATAAAGGTGTGTATTTTTGCCGATACCTCCCAGTAAAACGATTAGGAATACGTTACATTAAAAATCTTACTACAAAAGGTGCAGAGTTAGACCAAAAGGTGTTAGAGGCTGACATTGCTTGGGAAAAAGAGAAAACCTTATGTTGTTAGTCCCGTGTGCCGCAAAATGGCGACACTGAAGGCAGGGAAGATCTTTATTCAATTCTTTGAAAACGAAGTAGGATTAGATTATCTTTTTGATTTTATTTGGACTTACTTTTTCCTGTTTTTGTTGCTATGAGAATCCTCTGTTGAAAAATGGAATAGGGGAAGGTATTTAAATAAGTTTTCTAAGGTTTCCTGGCTTTTTGTTGACATTTCTATCTTTATTAGAATGTGCGTAATAATAAAAGTCTATAAAACTTAAAGAAGCATTTATCTATGCGTATTTCCTCGGTGGTGCATATCCTATTCCTAACTATACTGTTATCTCACACGTCGTATGCTTTGCTATGCGTGTTTGTTTTATAGCATTTCAGTTTTAGATGTCTCTTTATGATGTCTTGTAACCATGCTCAATGTTTTGCACGCTTTTACATTATCACCCTCTTTTTTTCAGTGTATTAACAACTATTGATTTTTTGCCAACAGGAGGCTCAATTATTCTCTCTCTTTTCTCTTCTTGTTGTTTGTTTTTTCAGAATTGGGCAGCAGGCGGATCAATGGTTGCAGCACTGGCACATTGCACCCTAAAAAAACCTGTAATTGTAGGAAAGCCTTCTACTTTTCTTTTTGAAGAAATTTTGAAGCAGGTGTCTGTTTCTCGAGAAAAATGTGTGATGGTTGGTGATCGCTTGGATACTGACATAGCCTTTGGGAAGAGAAATGGTATTCAAACTATTCTTGTTTTGACTGGTGTAACCACAGAAGAGGAGCTACAAAGTGCTATTGAAAATGAAGATGACGGCAGTAAGCCAGGGAAATCTTCTCGACTTGATGATGTAGTAAATGCTGACCTTATTCCTCACTATGTTGCAAACAGTGTAGGAGATTTTGAACAGTACCTTTAACAAAAATTTCAGGAGTATTCTGAAAAGAGAGGAATGCCTTCAATGACCAATCAATGAATTTATCTTAATTTATAGCCACATTTGGATTTTGTTTCGGCTGTTTGCTGCGTATTTTCGTTAGCATTTGGAAAATACATTTATTCAGCTCCAGTATGAATTCGAACAATGTTACAGGTGTTCCGTTCATTTTCACTAATCTGCTTAAAGACATTTTAGAAAGATTTTGCATTCATAAATTTTAATTTTGTTTCAATTCAGCAGTTTTAGAATTTAAGCTCCATTACTTTACTGAAAGGAGGTGTTGCCCCTCTTCCATGTGACTTCTTTAGAACAAAAACAGGAAGACAATATTTAATTTTTTGCGCTTAAAAAATGGTCTTTCGTCTCTCAACCTTCAATGCATGCGGTGCACAGTAAGAAACGTCGCGGTTTGATGTGTTCACCCCAGCCTTTTATCCTAGGAAACGTTTTAACCATAAAGAAAGAATCACAATAGAAAAGTCATTTTCTCAACCACAACAAGCTGATTCTTCTCATGTAACTCTTATTTTGCAGATAAAAAGTTGTATAAATCCAATTAATATTGCAACTTAAGGGTACGAAGTAGGCACAGGAAGCGAGGTTATAATGAAAATGCTAGAGCAGCGCAAGTGCTTGTGTGCAGAGTGATTCTTCTTAATAGAAAAACGAGCTACTTGCAATGAATGCATAACCATTCATTAGTTAACACAGCAATTGTAGTAGAAATAAAGCAATGAATGCAGGAAGATTTTGATTACGATTGATTTTTGATGCCACCTTGAGAAATTGATTTTTGTTATTTTAACATGCGAGAACAAGGAAATCTCAACATCTTCTACTTTTAGAAGGCGAAGAAACGAAATTCGAGCACGAGGTTTTAAAGTAAAGTGACATTTTAATATAGACATAGAAAACTATATCAACATACTGTAGACATTGCGTGGAAGTTCTAGATAGCTGTAACAAATGAAGATCTACATTGCATCACATTACAAAGTGCATCAATATAGAATGTGTTGCGTGAAAAACATGAATTTTATGACTATTTGAAATAAATGACAAGTTTACAAGATGCCATAGACAAATTTTTAATTTGTTTGTATGGTGCGTGCTTACTCATTCATATAAAAGTTTTAGCAAGAAAAAGTCATGAAGCCGTGAATCGTGGACGCAACAAATCCCTTTCGAAGAATTATACTAAAAAATTTATCTAGTTAAAGGGAGCAAACTAACAGCCAGATAACTTTTGTCTTGTAGCATTGCTTCATAAGCACTTACTTCGTATAAAATCATCTCATTTACTTCTACTTAGTGGGAAATTCAATTATTCACATTTTATAAAAATAAAAAATTTGGCGATTTCTACTCACAATTAGGAAAAGCATACATAACATCTCTGTATCACGTTGTACAACTTTTTTTTCTTTCCGTATTTGCTAAACTTCCATAACGTGTGGATCAATACCCTTTCAGTATTTAATATCTGCACATACCGCTGTTCCAGGCATAGCGTTTTGTGATCGAGGTAAAAAGTATCATCACTATGAAGTGACAAAAGAATTAGATTGCTTTTTGCAATATCCCACATAAAGAGTGCTGTGCTTTCCATAAAGAAAAGGAATTCAACCACGTTCTTCTCATCTACAAAACTATTTAGAGAGTGTTAGATACACGCTATTCTCCTTTCTACTTGCATATTGCAAACAGTAAATGGTTTTCACATTCACTAGGCCGTACTTGGCCTATATAGAACTTTCCAAGCGGATAGCGGTTTTCCTGGTTCTGTGAACTCTTGTTTGCTTAATATTGCGAGTAGAAAGACTATATAGCATTAAAAATGAAAGCAGCTCTTGCTCAAATAATATACAAGGCGTTGGATGATGTTCATTTTATAAGCCACTATTTACTGAATAATTCATGCTTATACTGTGAAATGTAGCAGACATAGCACATGTTTTTTGAAAAGTACGGCTAGCGTTAGCAGAAATTGGATGTAATGTTATTTGCCATTCTTTTTTATGTTTTGCTGATATTTCTTACATGCTGGAGAATACATTACATTCAATTGGCAACGACGTTTTCTGCTTTCTTTGCTTTGAAAGAGATAAAGGCTACAGACAACTACTAAGTTTACGTCAAAAAAGGAAACATTGAAAGGCGGAAGTGAGGTCGAATTACATAAAAAATTCCTCATTTTCCTCCTGTTTTATTTTGACAATTTAAAGACAGAAAAATGCACGCGTATACAAGATGAATTCGTTGCACTTTTGTAAGCACCTTAACGATGTATCGCGGAATTCGCCAACGCATAAACTTTTATGAAGAAATGAAAGAAGAGAAAATACAACCATTCAAAATATTGGAAGCCTGCGTTTTAACCAATGTTTCGTTTTTCATATAAAAAATAAACGTCATAAAAACCTTAGAATGAGTTAGAAAGTAATCATACTTTCTATACACCTCCATTTCTACGCTGAAATAATGTAACAAGAAAATCTGATTTTACAAGCAGTTCTCATCTGAATGAAGCTAGCTATCTTCTATATCACGGATAGAGGAGAAATTATCAAATTGTGAAATCAATCCAGGAATCTATATACAAACAGCAAAAACAATTATCGCATAGAAAAACTAAATGAAAGAGTTAAAGTGTACAGGGGTAAAAAATACAGTAAAAAGAAAGAGAAACGTAACAAAGAAATAAAAATACAAAGAAAACAAACTTCGGATAAAATTAACAAAAGTAATACCACTGAGCAATATGAAAATGTAGAAAAAAAAATTAAGACCTAGCTCAACTAAAAATAGGGCTAACCATAGCACGTCGCTGTTTCTCTTTTTCTTCCGCTCTACGAAGCGCTTCATTCCTTTCCATCTCAAATAATTCATTGTTATTACCAGCGAATTCCTGTATTAAAAAATAAAAAAGAACCCATGCAATCCTACACTCTAACGAGATAGCATGTATCAAAAAATTATAAATTTTTCTTAAAACTAGAAAAAATATCAGGTTTTAAAGTCACAAAGAAGAAAGCATACTACTGTCTCTTCCTGCCTTTTTTTTTACATAAAAAACGAATCTTTCTTTCAAAGGCCAATGAATACACTACTCTCTTCAGATCTTTCATAAACAATATTAAAAAGAAACTATACTTTAAGAGAAATTAGAAAATCTCGAATATGCGTTTGAAACTTCGAGATGTTATCACCACTACAGTAGTTGAAAAGATCCAAGACAAAAGCTTCAACTTGTCTCTCATTCACTGTTTCAAAAGATTGAACCAAAATTGAAATAAGATTTTTCCTATAAATAGAAGAGAAGAATGATGCGAGTGGAATGAAAAGGGGGAAGAAAATATTAGAAGAGGGAAATAAACAGGCAAAAAAAAGAGTCAAATAAGGGGAGCAAAAATGCAAGGAGAAACAAAAATGAATGAAAACTAGCAGAGAAATCAAAAGCAAAAGTTTATAATGAAAATTTAAAACGAAAAATTCTACTGGAAAGAGAATGAGAACGTAAAAAAACGAACGATTTAAAAAAACATTACAAAAAAAAGAGAGTAGATACGATAAATTCCTGTGAAGAATTCAAACCATATTCTACTTTAAATAAAAAATTACATTCGTAGATATAAACACATACATAACAGTAGGTTTTTGAAGTCCAGTTTCTGCCTTATCTATAATTCCCATTTCTACCAATTGTAGCAATAACCGTAAAATTAATGTTTGATATTTAAATCCTGAGTGAAGAATTAGTACATCATATATGTAAGGAATCATCAAGTAAAGTACATCTCTTTTTTATTCCTCAATAGCAATAAAATAATAAAAACAAGGCTATGGACTACTTTTAAATTCTATGTTGGAAAGCAATATCATTTCATTTGCATGTCTCTCTGCTTTACATAGTAAACACGTGTTGTTGTAGTTTCAATA
This sequence comes from Cardiosporidium cionae, assembly GCA_015476325.1. NCBI lineage: Eukaryota > Apicomplexa > Aconoidasida > Nephromycida > Cardiosporidium > Cardiosporidium cionae. The sequence goes on from JADAQX010000617.1 coordinate 27,672, forward strand.
ATGCGTTTCCATCTTGTTGGTTTCCTTCTTAATAAGGAAACCAACAAACGTAAAGAATTCTACTAAAAATTCTCAACTTTTCTTACCTGCACGATGTAAGCGATCCGTTAAAACCATTAAAATTTCTTGCATAAGGTTATAATAAAAGCGATCACAGAAGTCACCTAAAATCTGAGAAAACAATGATGGGTAGATGTTCAATACATATTAAAATTTGTGTTTTTGGTAATACAAGGATAGAATATGCATTTGTTCTCTTTTCCTTCATCTCCGCTTTCTTCTTCAATTTCTTTATCTAACATTCGGTAATTCTCTATTTTTTCCCCCCATTTTTCACATCTTTCCTCCATTTTCATCTTTCGTCGTCGTCACCTATTCTTTGTTGCTTCTTCATTTCATAGACAATCACATACCTCTTTTTTATTTCTCATCAATTTTTCTATAAATTCATACGTCACTTGTAATCCTTGTTCAGCCACCGTGGGAGATTCATGTTTCAGAGCCCATACTGAGCAGAAACAAATATTTCACACTAAAATTCTTCATTTTCTCTTCCATTCAATTTTCTTTTTTAGTTTATTTTTCTTCTTTTTTACATATGTAAAAGTTTAGAGTCAAACCTAAGCACTCCACATAGCCTTGCAGATATTCTGGTGACAATGCAAGCAATCCATCAAAGCAATATTTATTACAACTTTTGAGTAACTCGTAAAATTTTTCACGATGATCAGGATAACTACAAAACAAAAAATAAATGAGAAATTTGAATGAAGAAATGCAAATTATGTGAAGATCTACAGTAAAGCAAGAGAAAGAGAGAGATATAACAGAGAGAGAGTGAGGAAAAGAGAGAGAGGGAGAGAGAAGAGGAGAGAGAGACAGAGGAAAAGAGAAAGAGAGAGGAAAAGAGAGACACACACACAGAGAGAGAGAGAAAGGGAGAGTGAGGAAAAGATAGAGAAGAGGAGAGAGAAAGTAGAGGAGACAGAGAGGGAGAGAGAAAAGAGGAGAGAGAGAAGAGGAGAAAGAGAAGAGGAGAGAGAGAAGAGGAGAAAGAGAAGAAGGGAAAGGAGAGAGGATAAGAGAGAGAGGGAGGAGATTTGAGAAGAGATGAAGAAAAAATACAAAAATGATGCCAATAAGTTTTAAAAAAACACTAAAACGTTTCTTCATGGAATTTAAAACTGGCGGTAAATATGATAAATTATAGCAACGTGCTATTTTTCAATAAATAGCAATAAAAGCAAGGAATAATTACCTTCGAAAATCTTCTTTTATCATAGCTACCGTACAATCAAAAATATAAGAAAAAACATTTGGAAGGGCCTAAAAAGATAAGAAAAAGTAAAACAGAGAGGGAAGTTAGAAAGAAACTAATTTTGAACTACACTCTCTTCTTCCCATGCAAAATCTCAGCTAAAATGCATAAACTATTGCAACAAAATTCGATTGTAAAATTTATAGTATGTTGTATTCTTTATAAGAGAATACAATTTTTTGAACTTACTCGTGTCATATGAATATCCAACCGAGACATCAGAACAGAAAGTAAAGAAAGAACTTCATGATCTCTAGTTGTTGGAACATTATTCCTAAAAAGAAAAAAACAATTTTATTTGGTCAAAAAGAAATATTTTTCATAACAAATTTTTAATGAAAGAGGAGGAAGAAATAAGTATGATAAAGATAAGAGGAAATGGGAAGAGATAAGTCGAGATGGGGAGAGATGAAAGGAAGTGGGAAGAGATAAGGGGAGAAAAGAGGAGATGAGATGAAAAAAGGATAAGAAAAGATGAGAGGAGATATAATGGGTTAAGAGAGATTAAAAAAACAGAAAATAAACTCTAAAAGAAAATAAATAGCAAACGGTTTTATGGGCCAATCGTTTAAATCCTTCTTTTCCTCGCCATATTCCTTTTATTTATACACTTATAAGAAATCCAATAGTTACCTAAACAAAAGCCTTTTATTCAACTTCTCACAACTTCATAATATTTAAACACTATGTTTATTTTTATAATTTAAATTACACTCTTCTATTAAAGTTTTCCACATTATATATTTCTCCCTTAAGGAATTTCCATCAATTTCACCTCTTCCTTTCTACGCAGAAATAGACGTTTCTTCTATATATTTCGCTTAAAATATTCGCTTTTTTCCTCAAAAAATTACATTACACTCCTCCCCAAAAAATTCTTTTTCTTATGAGAAATGTATATCAAATTATATATATTATAAAAGAAAAATTCCATCTTTATATATTCACCGATAATCCTCCAGTAGAGTCATTAAAAGAGGACTTAGAATTTTATTAATTATATCTTCCTTCCATTGATCGCCTTCTTGAGCAGCTTGGTCAAAATATGTTTCTACCAAATGAAGAGTTTCGCGTTTTACAATATGTAAAACTTTTATCTACAGGGTGAATAAAAAAGAAAAAAAAAACGAAAGCATTTAAATATAACTAAACTAAAAATAAAAAAGAAAAAAAAACGAAAGCATTTAAATATAACTAAACTAAAAATAAAAAAGAAAAAAAAAACGAAAGCATTTAAATATAACTAAACTAAAAATAAATTCAATAAATATTAAAAGATAAATAATATTACTTCAGAATGCTTTATCACAATAACTCCATTGCGTTGAACTTCATTCATTATATGAGAACTATATAACTGATAAAGTTGAAGCAATTCAGGATATATATTAAATAATTGTGTAGTATAAGCTGCACCATTGGCCCTAAAAAAACATTAAAATTAAAAATAATTAAATTAATTAAAAAAAAGTAAAATTTTAAAATGATAAAAAATTATATAAATTGGACAAACTTTGCAATTCGTTGATTAATACGCAGAAATTTCAAAATAATTTTGGCCACACCACGTTCGTATAATTTATCTGGTGTCTGAAGAAAATATTAAAAATATAATAAAACAAATAAAATATAAATTATAATAAACAAAATAGAATGAACCAAATAAAATAAACAAAATATACTATAAAATAGAATAAACCAAATATAATGAACAATACAAAATATACAAAATAGAATAAACAAAATATAATATAAACTATAATATATAAATCTTATTCATACTGCTTTGCCAAGTTTCATGACCGTATTCCATTCTTCATTAGGTCGAATCAGCAAACCATAAATAAACGCAGTTTTTTCACTGGAAGCTACAAAAACAAAAAATATTGAAAGTCTACCAAAAACGTGTTTAATACAATCTAAAAAGTAAACTATTTCTTCAAATTGAAGTAATTTTTATAACGTTTTATTTAACAATGAAATTTTTTTTTTGGTTTCACTTACATACTGCAGAGACAATATGTGCAATAGCTTCATAATAAAGAAGAATTTGTTTATCATCCAACACTTCTGCTTGGACTCCACAACTTGCAATCACAGATTCCAGGAAATAATCAGAATCTTCTGTTCATAAAATGAAAGTTAAAAATACTAAATGCAGGGCAAGAGAAATGAAGTTGAGGGGGGAGGAGAGGGAGAAAAATGTAGTTGAGAGGGGAGGGGGGAGAGAGAAATGGAGGAGAGAGGGGAGGGGTGAGAGAGAAATGCAGTAGAGAGGGGAGGGGGGAGAGAAATGAG